>OU964962.1:12526617-12639117 GCA_918808275.2 Dolichovespula sylvestris | reverse complement strand
TAGTAGTCTCACGGCGAAGAAAAAGAAAAAGAAAAATGATCTTCTTTTCGCCGCGAGTAAACGACGCGTACTCCGGTATACTAAAGAACGCACAGCACGCGCGTAACGCGTTCAGCGAAAGCACATCGTCGTTCCATTTCACTTCGAGAGTTCACCAAGTCGGTCCATAACGTTTATTCTTCCTCGTACCTATTAATTTTTTTTTCTTCTTTCTTTCTCTCTCAATCATTCTTTCTTTCTTGCTTTTTTATTTTATTTTATTTTATTTTATTTTATTTTTAATTTTGTTTTCTTTCTTTCTTTCTTTTTTTTTTTTTTTTTTAATATCTCCATTCAACTCGACCACCTTCCGTTTTCTCTCTTTTTTTTTTTTTCTTCCCCCCACACTGTAAATAAAGATTTCATCGAAAATTGCACGGGAATTGGATTAGGAGGAACGTTTTAAAGATATCGAATGTTCGGTCTATCTGTACGTACGCGCACGCACACGTTTACATACGTTTGCGTGTGTAGTGTGCGTGCGTGCGTGTGTGTGCGTGTGTGTGTGTGTGTGTGTAGTATAAATCACGGCAAAATAATTTTAAAGGAGGTGAAAGTCTCGTGAACAGCATGTGGAATAAGATCCAAGTTAAAAACGCGAAAACGTGACCAATTGGAAATTAGTTGAATGAATATTTTCCTTATTGGTAAGGGTTTAGAAATCTTTGTTGGATCTGAATAATCTATGCTAGGATAAATGAATTTTTCTTCTTTTTGTTTATTTATTTATTTTTCTTTTTTTTTTTTAACAAACAAACCCACACGATCCAATCGTAATGTTTAATTTGTTGTATCTACAAAGGTCTATGCAAGCGAATAAGCTACCGTTGGATAAAAATGACTCTTAACAGTTGCTCGATTACCATTTCGCAATTTTGTTATTCCTAAAACAGAACACGCTGGCAGTATTCGCGAAAACGATTAAATTTCTTACGTCGTGCGTTCGTAATGCTCGCGATCTCTCTCTCTCTCTCTCTCTCTCTCTCTCTCTCTAATTCTCCGCGAACTTGATTACAGTTGGAATTACGAGTTAGAGAGGGCCCGTCTTAGAAAATTTTATTCCATTTTCTAAATACCAGGTCTCCTTCTTCTATCTCCTTTCTTGTTTTCCTTTCCCCCGAGTCTCTTTCTAAAAACTATCCCACGCATTTAAATCGTACTGAGCGTGGTTCGCCCGTATAATCTAAAACTTCGTGTACTTTCCTATTTAATAAGATTCATGGTTGTCGGTATAATGAGCGACCTCCATCTTGTATCGTGTTAATAGCCGAATAACCGAATTAAGAATAATCGGAGGATAGAACGGGTCACTTTTAATATATCCTATGTCGATATGTCGAAAGAGGTATTAACGAAAGTTTGTTGAAAGAGAACAAAAAAGAAAAAAGAAAACGAGAGTAACAGATAATCCGAGATAACACCTGGATTACGCGCGAGGTTGAAAATTACACGTTCGTTGAACGACAAGGAATGATAGTGTTCGTTTTTTTTTTTTTTTTCTCTATGACATCGAGCGTTGCAATGAACGTCCTTTTATATCTGTATTATATATCGATCGTATTTTTGTCGAGACTGGCGCTCGTTAAACTCTCAATGAATATAAATACAATGGTTACCTAAAACGTTTTATATAATATCGCGTAACGTAATTCTCCCTGCGAGGGTAGGTAGGGGGAACGAACGCATGTGTTATGTACGTACGTAACTATTCTATCCGGGAGAAGGTTGATAGAAGGCGAGATAGAAAAGCGCACGATCGAACGTTAAAAGGCCGACTTTCGAAATCTATCGAAAGACGACGACTCATTTCACGTGCTAGACGATTCACTAGGCGTCCAACGACGCCGACAAAACGTAACGGATAACGAACGTGGTTAGACGTTAACGAGAAAATCAAAGGATAGAGATCTACCTACGTATTTTCCTCTCTGTACTATATATGCGTATTATGTGTGCGCGCGCGCGCGCGTGCGTGCATGCATACGTAAAAATAGAAACATAGTTAGTGTTACCGAACGATAGACGAGTCGATTATAATCGAAGCATTAAGCTTGGAACGCGCGTTATACGAACGATGAGCATAAAAAAAAGTAGCTTAAATAAGATCGAGAATCGAAGCAATTATCCCTTACGATTTTCTCGATCCCGACCGACCGATTATATCCTATTACTATTTAGATATATCTCTGTATATTTCTTTTCCAGGCGACATTTATTCTAGTCTTGGCAATTATTATCGTCGAGAGCCTGGCGATAGATCTACCAAAGCCCGGTTACGCTAGGACAGTTTTAAAGGTATCGAGAAGTCTACCGGGTGAGACCGAGGAGTTAAAGATAAGGACGAGCGAGGGTAACTTGGCAACTTTGATCGTAAAACGACGTGAAAAGTCGGCGTCGTCGTTGTTCGACGAGGATCGTATCGTATCTCCTGGCGCCGACGTTAACGAGAAGAAATTGAACGTTAGCGAGTACGATGCATCGTCGTCGAGCGGAAATAATCATTCGGTTATTGAAAACGACGAGAAAAGGAGGAAGGAAGATGCGAGGAAAATGGAGGAGGCACAAGTAGAGGAGATACGTGCGAAATTCGTCAAACCCGAGGATATCATTAAGACGGTAACCGAGAGATCGTACCGCGAGTTTGACAAAAACGAAACGAGAGGTACGATAACTCGTACCATTCGACCGATCGGCGAAAGGAATATCGATTATGGAAATTGGACGCCGTTAGGGGAGGATGGTAGAGCTTTGAAACTCGTCGAGACCAGCACCGCCACCGAGGAATATCACAATTGGAAGCCACTGTCGGCTGACGGAAAATTGTCGGCCGAACAGGGTAGATCGAGTTACGTTCGTTTCGGCGATTCGACTTATTCGAACAACGGATTAATACTCGTGAGAAATAATCCGCAAGATCGTGCGCAGAGAAATCTAGATTTTACCGACGAGAAAGGGAAGAACAATCAGGCCAACGCACAACAGTTATATTCGTTCCTACCGCATCAGCCGATGCAATCTACCAGAACGAACATAGGTGCCAATCTATCGAAGAACAGAGATGCCAAAAATGTTCCGCCCGAAGTTATCATCAGATCGGAAATCAACGTCAAGTCTCATCCGAAGAGATCGCCGATGTCCTTGGACAGCGACGGTACGCCGGTGATACACGGCAAACGCGTCCCCGACGAACCTATGGACAAGATTCAAACCTGGCGCAACGCTAGAATAATCAACAACAAGTTGATAACCGAGGGTACGGCTTCCGATTCCACGGATTCCTCCGGCGCTTACTATACGTCCGATCATCTAGCGGAGAGGCAAAGATTCGAAAGATTCTTCAAGGACATAAATCGTAGGTGAGGTATCTCGTCGAGATTTTCTTACGATTAATCGGAAAAAAAAAAGAAAGAAAGAAAAGAGAAAATCCGACGATCGCGCGCACAGACGGGGCGGGGGCGGGGGCCAAATGCAAAGCTTGTGACGATTTTAATCATTTACAGATATGGAAGAAATTACGAGGACAATGGGAGAAACGTTTACTTCGAATGGGATCCGAAAAATTACAAGAACGAGGCACTAAACGCCGAGGTTTACGAAACGAGAAACGACAACTATCGAGCCAATGTACAAAAACGAATGTTGCATCCCGACGGCGTAGCCAATTATCCGGTCTCGCAACTCTACACGCCGGAAAGTCAAAAGATTTCGTCAGTACCGGTAAAACCGGGAGTGAGGGCACCCGTTTTACAGTATGCTCATCCCGAATTGGGCGTCCAACCGGCTAAGATCGTTAAGAACGAGAAAAGACGACCCGACAGTCACATTATGGATAATTATCAGCACCCGAACGGACAGTATCCGTTTATGGAGCAACGTCAAAAAAAGAAATACGTACTTAACGATAAGAACATTGTGGACACTTACACGACCAAGAATTACTATCCCAATCAACACTTTTACGGTCTGAAAAGGCCGGCCGACACGCCGTTCTGGGTGAAAATATCGGAGAACCTGAAGAATCAATTTTCCAGCGGGGTTGAAAAGGTATCCCAATTGACGAAGCCGGTGTTCGATCCGTTGGTCGAGGCGACCCATAAGATATCTCAAAATTTAGGCCTCTCGAAGGGGAAAGAGGCACAGGATAAGATCGGTACTGTAGCTTCTGGCACGAGCATCCTCATACCTGCCTTAGGTCTAGTTGCGTCCGGCGCAGCGCTTGGAATCGGTGCTGTCGCGGTTGGAAGATATCTTGACGTAGACGTTCTCAAGAGATCCAACGACGATACCATCGATTTGGAGCATAAAAGAGCGATGGTAACGAATGAGCCCTCTTTCTTCGAGGTAAGCGAGAAACGTACGAAAGAAAACATAGACCATCGATTGCCGCATGGTTCGTCAACGGACAGTGGTGTATTTTTGCTCGTGGAACGGGATAAAGAAGTTACTCCAGAGAATTTGGAAAAAGGTCGACGCAACAGAAGGAGCCTGGATTATTTGGATATCTACAACGCCGAGGCCGACGTCGAGAGTCTCGAAAAGAGCAAGAGATTACAGAGAAAAGGTGCGGATTCGATCGCCGAGATAGTCGAGATCGATCTGCCCGTGGCTAAGGGTAACATCGACGTGACCGAGTTTTTGATACCTCGAAAAACTATCGAGAAGGATAAGGAAAGGAGAGAGGACGGAACGATTTTTCTCATCGGCGACGACTCTGTATCGGAAAAAATCGCGAGAAAGGATCTTGGTACCGACGGGGTTGCCGAGAAGGATTCCTTCGTTAAGGTTGCGAGTATAATCGAGGAAGCGATCGATATTTCTAAAAAGCTATCGACGGAGGAACGTAATAAAACGAGAAGGAAAAGGAGCAACAACGAGATCGATGATCAGGAATTAGACGATATATTGCAAAATCTGGAAAACGCGGAGATAGCCGAGATAGCGCATATCGATGGCGACTGGACCAATACGCCCTGCGCGAAAAGGATATTCTGCGACACCATGATACAAAAGGATCCAGACGCTTCGATCTTTATGGAAAAGAAGATGGCTAAATTGTTGGGTCTGTAAGTATCGAACGAATCGTTATTTGGAATAGTCGTAGTACGTACGTGTTAATTATTCGCGTATATGTACCATACGAGGGGACAAAAATTCGTTCTTCTTGGGAACCGGTTGGTTCCCTCATTAATACATAACCGGTAACGAGAAAGCTGCAGTTTATACACTTTCTAACCGTCAATAATCAACGACAAAATTTGTATTTTAAATAAATAAAAAAAGCTCGGAGATCCGTGACGCGACGTTCAACGGCGTAAACGACGACGAAACGTCGATGCCATATCTAACATTAGATTAGTCGCGATCGACGAAATCAAACGTTTCTCTCCGTCGATTTCTTACGTATATGCGCAATTAAGTCGCACGAATGCGCCGAAGCAAATGAGTAGGAATATCGAAGAGGCTAAAGTATCGATACTAGTCAGCCTCGAGAAACGTATAACTTTCTTCCAGCTTTCGCCGACAACCGTCCTACTGACTGCTGATACGACTTTTACCTCTTAGCACAGTTTCACTATATATACTTTGGACGCGAGCTCCCCGGTACGGCACTGGGCCACGACGTGTGGCGTGACAGAGGCAAATCTACAGATGCGACAGAGAAATATACTTTCAGATGTCTTATTACCGTTCAAAATGCAAATAGTTTGTTCGTTTCAATTGAAATTAATATCGTGACCATTAAAGCGCGAGGACGGTTGATGAGATTACAGATTATATTTCCTGGATTATTCGTAATAGACGGTACATCGATTCGATCGCCCGACTTACACCGTAATAGTTCTAATGAAAGCAACGTTGTATCACGGTTCGATTATTTTTTTGGTAACAAACATTACTTTTTTGGAATACACACACATATATATATATCTCGTAAAAAAGTATTCAATATCTCTCTCTCTCTTTCTCTCTCTGTCTCGTCGGTCAAATAAGTCGCCTCGCTCTGTTCAAAGATCATTCGTGACCATTAAAGCGCGAGGACGGTTGATGAGATTACAGATTATATTTCCTGGATTATTCGTAATAGACGGTACATCGATTCGATCGCCCGACTTACACCGTAATCGTCCTAATGAAAGCAACGTTGTATCACGGTTCGATTATTTTTTTGGTAACAAACATTACTTTTTTGGAATACACACACACATATATATATATATATATCTCGTAAAAAAGTATTCAATATCTCTCTCTCTCTCTCTTTCTCTCTCTGTCTCGTCGGTCAAATAAGTCGCCTCGCTCTGTTCAAAGATCATTCGTCGTTGTTTCTTAATAAGAGAAATTAAAAAAAAAAAAAATGTTCACAGAATTCAGCCCGGAGCAGCGATACAAGTATCGAGTCATTTCGAGGAGGTAATGGACGCCATCAGGAGGCACGATTGTTCGAGTTTTCTTTGCCCTCAAGCCAGACCCGGAAATATTTTCTTCTAATTCGTCATCGATAAGAGGAGGACAATCTTCAACCTTCTTCGTTTCTTTTCCTTCTCCTTTTCCTTTCCTCTTTTCATTTCTTTTCTTTTTTACCCCTTTTAATTCACGCCGAAGGAGATCTTTAACGATCGATTGTACATAATTGCCAGCGAGGCGAGATTTTATTTAATCATACGCACATTCTATTTTAATTTAATTCTATAAATTCTCTCTCTCTCTCTCTCTCTCTCTCTCTCTCTCTCTCTCTCTCTCTCTCTCTTTCTCTTTCTCTATCTCCGAAGACATCAATCTATCTCGTGAGTTCGACGAAAGAACGATTAGGTCCTTTCTGCGAACGCACGATTGCAGCGGCATGAACGCGATCGATCCCTTTCGATCTCCTCGTTAGACCATACGAGATCGAAAGAGATAACGAACGTAAGAACGTTCAATTTAATAGAACGTGCTCTGCGAAGAGAGTTATCGTTTGCTTTACATGTATGTATATGTACCTACCTATAATAATAATATATCATATTTATTTCTCATACCGCGTGCGATCTTACTTAAGAGGGATCACGGCGGTTCGTATTATATATACGCAAAGGCCAATGAATAAATGATATTTTTTACGTAAATATATATATAAAAAAAAAAAAAAAAAAAAAAAAAAGAGAGAGAAAAGAACTTTAGCATTGTTTATTATCGTATTATTACGATTGAACGAGTATAGAGATATCGTCGTAAAGATAAATGCGATTTTATCGATTTATCGTACAAATCGAAATGTGAAAATAAATAAATCGATTTTAATTATCAACGATGTAACCGGATGTAATCGGATAACGAACGACGACGAAAATGAAAATTCAACGCGACTAACTAACTCGCCGAAAGGATCGAACACTGGACACATAATCGAGAATTGAGTCTTGGTATTCGACGGTTTCAACCAATGGCATATCGTTTCGGATTTTCTCGCCAAATTGGACTAAGAGCCTTTCCTATGTAACTTTCCCAAACCATTGCGATATACCCGCTCGCGAACCCGTTACTGGAACGTCGTCGAGCGGGTAGCGAAAATGTATAAATTAATGTAATTAACACCGAACAACTATAAGAACATACCTTATATAAAATCGTTCAGCGAGAAACTTTTGAACACCTCAGGGAACACGGTAAAACCTGAAGGATTAAGGATCGTTAAATTTCTTTTTCTTTTACTTTTTCAAGGCATACACCAGCCAAGTTAAATTGCGTTTTAGAAGGGGAGGACGAAATTAAACGGCGGTACGGTACTGGATGCGATACATTTTTAAGTAGGTGGTGGGGGAGTGGTAGTTCATTTTACTTCGACTCGAGAGAGAGAGAGAGAGAGAGAGAGAGAGAGAGAGAGAGAGAGAGAGAGAGTAAGAGAGAGAGAGAGAGAGAGAGAGAGTAAGAGCATGCGTACTGTCGTATCGAAGAGAAAGAAAAAGATATTCGTATCTAAGGACGGACAAACTGGAACGCAGTCGTCGGATCGTCGCGTTAGATGACCTTTCTCGTGACAGCATTATGGCATTTAGCAAAGGTACGACGATTTAAACGTGACACGTAGATACATAGAACGAAAGAGGAAAGTAAACAAATATCGAATAACGAGGACTATTCTTATGAATAATCACTTACTTCAAACTGAGCGATTTGCACATTCTTTCAACAGATTTGGATTACGCGATCGGTTGGAATCGATTTAATCTGAAATTTCTCGGCGTTTGGCCGGATTCCGATCGGCTCGATAAAAATATCGGCATTACGAGATATCGTTGGATCGTACACGCATTTTTCATGCTAGGATTCATAATCGTACCTCAATCGGCTTACCTGGCGATAATCTGGGGCGATCTCGATCTGATGACGGAGGATTTGGCGACGGCGAACGTACCGGTCACGATGGCCTGCATAAAACTATTCGTTGCTTGGTATCACCTTCAAAGTGAGCCCCTCGTAGATGGAATTTTATCGTTCTTATTATCCTTTTTTTTTGTGTGTGTGTGTGTGTGTGTTTAATATATTACTTAAGAGATAACGTAAATCCGTTATCGACGTGCGTTATTATCCCGTAGCGCTGCATCCCCTTCTCGTTGCATTCGTCGATGATTGGAAAAGATCGAAGAACGACGAGGAGAGAACGATCATGCTGAGGAACGCTAGAAAGGCGAGAATTATATCGATGTTGTGTACGGTTATGATACAGATCATGACGACGACGTACATACTTCTACGAATCGTCATGATAGCGCAGATGCAAAGGGATCAAATCGAACAGGATCGAACTTTGATATGTCCTGCTTATTTCCCCTACGACCTAAGGAGGAACACGTTGTTCTATTTAACTTGCACCGGACAAATTTTAGCGGCTTACAGCGCGACCGTATCTTATACGGGGGTCGATAGTTTCATATCGATGTTGGTTCTTCACGTATGCGCGCAAATCTCGAATCTGAGATCGACTCTGAAAACATTGGCGGACGATAGGAGCACGAAAGAGAGAAGGAACGACGATTACTTCGTAAAGGGATTGGCGTTGATCGTTAAGAGACACGAACATCTCAATTGGTTGGTCGATAAAACATATATACATATAATATTCGTTTATCTCGCGTATGGCGCGTGCTCAAAAAAAAAAAAAAAAAAGAAAAAAAAAAGAAAGTTGGTCATATACATACGTCGTATTCCAAAGGTTCGCCCAGTCGATCGAAAACTCATTCAACGCGTTGATGCTCGTTCAAATTCTAACTTGCACCATGCAAGTGTGCTTTCAAAGTTATCAAGTTTTGACCGTGAGTTGTCCGTAAGAAATCTCATCTTGTTGTTTGTTCCTTAGGCATTATTAGACATTAACGTACGTGTATAAATATCTATGTGTATATGTGTGTGTGTGTGTGTGTGTGTGTGTGTGTGTGTGTGTATATTCTTTCACAGATATTAGGAGAAAACGAGGACGAGTTTCCTACCGTACAATTCTGTTTCCTGGTATTATTCGTGGCGGTTACTCTGGTACACTTATACATTTACTGTTACGTGGGCGAAATGTTAATCGTTCAGGTAAATGTAATTACCGGCGCAAAACGTTGAAACGATATATACATACATACATACATACATATATATATATTTTTTATTTTAATTACTCGTGACGTTAATCAGAGCTCCGGTATGAGCGAATCGGCTTACGAATCTAAATGGTGCGACCTGTCTCCGAAGGACGCGAGGAATCTCTTATTAGTGATGCACCGATCAACGATACCGCTTCGTTTGACCGCTGGAAAATTTAGCACGTTCTCGATGAAAACTTTTAGCGACGTGAGCGAATAATTTTTTATACGCGCGAACAAAGATTTAAGGCCACTTTGTAAATTGTTTTTCAAAAGATTTTCTTTCTTTTTCACTTTTTGTAGATCGTCAGAACTTCAATGGGATATCTTTCGGTATTGCTGACCGTATCCGAACAGAAAGATTGATTTGTACATACGAGCTTACTAGTGTAAAGGAAAAGGAAATGGTAGAGACCCTTACGGCCGATGAAAATAATCATTTTGTTCGAATATATCGGTAGTTTTGTCAATGAAAATGATCTCTCCCTCTCTCGTTAAAATATTTGCGTAATAAAAAAGATACCTGTACTTTCTCCTCTGCGGCGGTCCGTCCACGTTCGTCACGCATCAACATCGTTCGATTCGATAAGAACGAAGGTTGTTAGTCGAACGGACGATCGATCGTATTTCTTTTTCTCGTTTGCGAATATCACGAGAAGCCGCACCTGTTGTTCCCACGCGACAGAAAAAGCATCCTCTTCGCTTCCTAAAAATTACAGAAAGAAATGCAACGTGAAAGCTTCGTCGAAATTGTAGGAAAGAGAAAAAAAAGAAAAAAAAGAAAAAAAAGAAATATCGAAGAAAGAAAATCGGAAGGAGGAAAGAAGAAGAACTTTTATCCGCGAGACTTTTTTTTTTTTTTTTTTTTTCGTGTTTATTTTGTTTATTGACGGTTGCGCGTCTATCGTCCATCGTCAAAGTTCTCCCCCGAGATTTCTTCAAAATTCAACGCCCAAGTCCGCTCGCACAAGGGATCGATAATGACGGGTATTAGTTATTCTACTTTCAAATAACGGGTTGCTTCTAGAGTAAAGTTTGGAGCCGTTCATTAAAACTTTATACCTTTTTTTTTTCTCATTTATCGCGACGGACCGTGCGCGATATTCCACCCTTTTTCGAGAAAACAAATTACACGCAGTAGGACCGGACTCACCCTGCCGATCTATCGACGTAGTCGAAAGTTTATATTTCTCCGTGTACGTACGGGTGAAAATACAAATGGATTACGCCATAGGTTGGAATCGTTTTAACTTGACGGTGTTAGGAGTTTGGCCAGAACCATCGAAGACGACGCGTCTTTGGCGATTAACGTCGGCAAGTATCTTTTGGACGAGCACGACCGTGACAATTTTGTTCATATGTGCACCGCAAACGGCTGATCTGATTCTAAATTCGACCAGCCTGGACGAAGCTATTGAAAATTTATCCATCAACATACCTATCGCTTTCGCCGTGATCAAGCAAATCGTATTGCGGTATAATGGAAAAGGTAATTACGATGTCCTATGTATTTAATTTCATTTTGATTTAATATGAATCGAATCGAATCGAATCGATTGGCTTATACTCGTTCACTCTTTTTTTTTTTTTTCTCGATCGAAGCTCTGAGATCATTACTCGTTGATATAGTTGACGACTGGAGTCAGAAGCAACCGATATCAGAACGTTCGATGATGTTGAAAAATGCTAAGTTGAGTCGAACGATATCTCTCTTTTGTTCTACTTTGACGTACCTAATGTTGACCGCCTTCATATCGCTACAAACTTATGCGAACAGTGCCTCCGAAGTAGATCTGGGAGGATTATTGCATCCAGCAATCTTTCCATACGACATCAAGAAAAGTCCCAACTTCGAGATCACATGGTTGGGACAATTTATGGGAACGGTTCTGACAGCCATCTGTTATTCATGCTTCGATACTTTTCTCGCGGTTTTCGTTTTGCACTTGTGCGGACAACTGTCGGTTTTGCAATTGAATTTGAAAGAATTGGCGGAGATAGGAAAGCGCGACGTCGCCACGTTTCAAACTAGACTCGGCTACATCGTGAACAGGCACGAACAACTCTACAAGTCTGTGTCCCTTAAGTTAAACTTTATCTGTTGACCTTTTCCTATTGTCCTTCCCTAAGTAGGCGAGTCTTTTAATCGCTTTTTCGTTTTAAGATTCGCCATAATAGTCGAGGATTGTTTCAATCTCACTCTACTAGGACAAACATTGATCTCGACGGCAATGTTCTGCCTTACGGGATATCGTATGATCACGGTATCGTAAATATAATATTTTTATTCGAATATAATAATCGTTTTAACATTTCAATATTTTTCATTTTACGTTTCCTTTCCGTAGTCGTTGCACGCTCAGGAACAAGATTTGCCGATAGTAGGAATGATATTTTTCATCATTCACGTGATATACACGATGTTGCATTTATACATATACTGTTACGTCGGCGAAACTCTTCTGGTAGAGGTGAGTCGATGCAAAGTTTGCTTCTCGCTCGGATACCTAAGAATTTTTTCGACTTCGTACCTTTCAGAGCACCGGAATAGCTTTCTCCGCTTACGATTGCGAATGGTACGACTTGCCACCGAAACAGGCGATCTGCCTGATGATAGTGATTTGTCGGGCGAGAATAGCATTTCAAATAACGGCCGGAAAATTTAGTCCATTCTCGTTAGAATTGTTCGGCGCCGTGAGTATCTTTAAAGCGTCGTCAAACGATAATATATCGTATATTTGGCAAACGTCCCTATTTATCCTAATTTCAGATCATTAAAACGTCCGCTGGATATTTATCGGTATTACTAGCAATGACAGATGATCCGGAAGAAGAGTAACAAAGTATACGTTATTCGTTAACGAAAAATCGATCGACGAATCCGAGATAACGTTAAAAATCGTTCTTACGTCATATTTACCGGCATGTAATATTTCGCTCGCAATTTAGTAATTATTATCGATGAGACGGGGATTGGTGAAACCATTGCAAAACGAAATTATTCAGGTTAATATAACGAGAATAATATTGCAATGGTACATTGAAAGATTAACGAAGTTTGTATTAGATAATTTAAACGTTCTTGTAACGGCGGTACTTTTAAGACACGTGACGGGTGTAACGAAATTAAATACCTCTTTCGAATTTTTGCGTTATTTCGCAAGGGTACCTGTTCTCAAATAAATACAATTCGCTTGTGCGTTTATTCCCAAGAGTATCGAGTAAGTTGTGTCTTACACGGTTGGTAAATTTTGTATCGTCACGCGAGAATTATACAGTAGCGCGAGAACGTGTCTTTAAGAAGAGATACAAGGAAAAAAAAAAATAAATAAAAAGAAATTAAAAGTAGAATCTCTTGTAAACAGAATTACCGATATCCGTTTGTAGATTTTGAAGATATCGATGAATCACTTGTCGGTACTCTTTGCGACAAAATTGAAGAACCTAACGCGAATCGTTCGTACGAAGAATTCTCAAAGATGAAATATATCTGAACTTCCTCCTCTTCGCTCACCTTCGTTTGATTTAAATAACTACGTGGATCACGATCGACAATCGTTTACGAATTCACTAATAACCCGCATCATTTCCACACGCGAAGAAGCACCCTCGTTCTTCGCTTCCAAAAATTATAGAACAAAGTACCGGCATACGTTAAAAATAATTCTCATGTCACACGCACATGCATATCGTTGTTTCATAATTTATCAATGATTATCAACATTGAATCGAAAGGAGCGAATATGTAACGCGAAGTAACCGTCCACGATCAATATAAAGAAAAGTAACGATGCAAGAGAACACGATCAAATTAATGAAATAATGAAATAATTCTACAACGGTGATTAATTGATTTACTGTGAAATCCACGAAAGTGATCATCCTTGAACGAATTTAAATATATTCATAAAACCCTAAATAAATTTTTTACAATTTTCTTTGATCGTATCGAAGGACACCCGATCTTTGATTCGCCGTATTCACTCGTACACTTCGTTCCCCTTGGTATCGGAATGCACAGAATGTACGTATGTTATTACGCTCGATGTAATCGACGAGTAAAATCGTAGAGCGTTAGAATATGGGGGGCGGGGGGAGGTTGGATGGAAAGTAAAAACTTTGAGGTTGCTTGTTTAAATGCCTTCGATAGAGAGGGAGAATGAAAACGTACCATACGTCTCCGAGTAGGTAAATTTTTCAACCAGATGGTGGGGATGGTACCTTCGTTTTAGTCAGAGACGGACATGCGTGCTGGACGAAGAAAAGGAGAAGGACGACTATATCGTCCGACGAGCCAGAGCGCAGTCGTTACACCGCCGCGAGTTACAATCGTCTCACTACCATGGCAACGCAATCCGAGAAAGGTAGAATTTCGCGTCACTTGTAAATTTTCACGACGAAACGAAAAAGAAAGAATACTTGAAATATTCTTCTTCTTTTTTTTTTTTTTTTTTTTTTGTTTCTTCTAATTCAACATTTTATCTTTCGCTTACCTCATTTTAACGCGAGCGTTCGCTATTGCAGATTTAATATACGCAATCGGTTGGAACCGATTCAATCTGCAGATAATCGGTGTATGGCCGGATTCGAAGGACAAGGAGAGTGAACGTATCTTATCGAAATATCGGTTCATTCTACATTCATTTTTTATGCTGGGATTTGTCACTCTACCACAGACGACGTATCTCGTGATGGTGTGGGGCGACGTAGAACTGATGACAGAAATTTTGGCGACCGTGGACGTATCGGTTACAATGGCTTGGATAAAGTTGATGTTCGCGCGATATCATTTGGAATGTGAGTGTGACTTTTGTGGTGATTACGTAATGGTGCGTCGATCAGTAAGAGAGCAAGAAATATATTACCCAACAAACAAACCAAAATCTTTTCCAGCACTTAGGCCAATTTTCAGTTCCTTCATTGAAGATTGGAAGAGACCGAAGAGCGATGACGAGAGATCGGTCATGTTGGATAACGCTAAAAAGGGTAGAATCGTATCGATAGGGTGTACGATATTTGCATATATCATGATATCGATTCGCATTCTACCACGAATCTTGACGATCTCGCAAATGCAAAGAGATCAATTCGAACCCCCGGATACGGTCATCTATCCTGCTTATTTCCCATACGACATCAGCGGTACAGCAGCTTTATTTATCTCCTGTCTCGGCCAAACCTTAGCGGCGTGCAGTGCTCTCATATCGTATATAGGCGTGGACACATTTATCACAATGCTCGTCCTTCATGCCTGCTCACAAATTACAAATCTCAGGCGTGCACTTAAAGATCTACCGAACGGCGAGAATCGAACGAGCGAGAAAGCCGACGATTTTATAAAGAAATTGAAATGGCTCGTCGAGAGACACGAACATCTTATCTGGTTGGTCAATAGAATGATCATTTTTTTTTATTTTATCGACGATGCAACATTTTGCAATTACGATCATTATTATTATCTAAGGTTTACCCAATCGATCGAGAACTCCTTTAACGTGTTGATGCTCATTCAAATAATGTCTTGCATCATTCAAGTTTGCTTTGCGGCCTTTCAATTCTTTTGCGTAAGTCAATGTAACGGAAAATGAGAACGGAAAAAAAAAGAAGGATAAATGAATATTATACTATATTTCTTGTCAAACATCTCGTTTGTAGGACATGTTTTTTTTTTTTTTTTACAGATAATGGAACTCGAAGGGGACGAATTTCCCGTAGATGAGCTATTTTTTATTTTATTGTTCGTATGTGTTACCTGGGTACAACTGTACCTGTATTGTTATATCGGGGAAATGATTATCGTTGAGGTAGAAAAAAAAAGAAAAGAAAAGAAATAGCATATTTTTAATGCGTTACAATTATATATTAGGGGAACGTGTGTTGAACAGAGTTCTGCGATTGGCACGTCAGTATACGAGTCGCAGTGGTGTACCTTGTCACCGAAGGATGCACGAAATATACTTCTCGTGATACATCGATCCTCTGTACCACTTCGTTTAACGGCCGGAAAATTCAGCACTTTTTCGATGGAAATGTTTAGCAGCGTAAGTGTAAGATAATGAACGTCGGATTGATTAAAAGAATGTTTAAATATTAATTTATTTTCTTTCGCAGATTGTAAAAACCACAGTAGGATATCTTTCGGTGTTACTGACGGTAACGGATAAAAAGGATTAATTATGAAAAATAATAATAAATAGAATAGGGATAGAGTAATATGAGGAGGTGTGGTAAAATTCTTTTATCCTAGAGACTATCGAACAACATGATGGCAAAGTATAGTGATAAATACTGTTCGTAATAGAACTTTAAATTTGATTAAGATACAAACGATTCTATGCGTAGTGTGATAATATACTCGAATAAAATTCTGTCTCTTTAATGTCTTTTATCAAAATTGCATTGCGTGGAAGCACCGCAACGAGTGACGATAGAAGAGAAAAAAGATGTAAAAAAATTTTCATAATCCTGACAGACGTCGATAAAGAAACATGGCTCAATGACAAACGGTTGTAATCATCGGAGTCAACGGTATAGATGGTTTAAATTTTCAAACGTTAAAGGGATACTGTTCGATGAGCCTCTACTTATAATACCTTCGCATTCCTACGTAAATATTAAAAGAAAAAAAAAAAAAAAGAAAAAAATCGACCTTTTCCAAAATATCGACACGGACGACCGATGATTTAAAATTATTCCGAGTCCGTAAAGATGCGATTAACGTATCAATCGAATGACATATTTTTTTTTTTTTTTTTTTTTTTTATAGAAATCATAACAATCGCGATCGATTTGACTTTGAAACGTAAGACTATGCTAGAACATTCCTGTCCTTTTTATACAGCATTCGCGTAGCAAAATGAAAGACATAGATCGCGAAATACGAAATGGATGGATAAAGATCAGTCCTTGACGCGTCTCGAGCGGACGATCCGACCAAAATTTTCCTCCCCCCAAAAATATCGTAGGATTAAACGTCGTCGCAATGGATATAAGAAAAGTGTCGAAAGTCGATTACGTTGGAATTTCACGAATTTCATAGGAATTTGACCGAACGAAAAGAGATTCGATCGAATCTCGAACAACAAAATTATTATGCGTTGTGCCTTATGGCTGGAAATTTCTGTACCTTTTCGCAGGAATTATACAGTCATGTTTTCGTAACAAAAAAAAAATAAATAAATAAATAAATAGAAACAAAAATTCCTTATAAACAAAATTAACCATCTGTTTTTAGATTTCAGAAGAAATCGATGAGTCACTTGTCGGACATTCGTGCAATAAAAAAGGAAGAATGTAAAATGAAACGTTGAGACGATGAATTCTCGCAAATAAAATATATCTGAACTATCTCGTCTTACCGTTCGCCAAGCACCACTGTTCGATTTAAATAACCACGAAAACCACGATCGATCATTTCGTTTGATTGACGCATTCACAAATAATCTGCATTGTTTTCCACGCTATAGAGCACAATATTTCTTCGCATTTTAAAATAATAGAACGAAATACGATTAAGGGGACATATCATCCGGAGCACTCGAAAGATGGGTCTATTTTTATAAATCTACAAACTCAAAAGTATCGTAGTATATAGTTTATATAGTTTAAACAATCTCTCGTAGAAAAATATAATTATTAAAAAATGAAATTGAAAAAATAATGGCGCGTCGGCAAAAAATAAAAACATTACATTCTTATTCGTGAATATATCGCGGCTACAAAGTGGCGTACGTAGATTTTTTATCTCGAAAAAATGTAATATCGAATATAGCTCAAATTGTTCGCAAAACTTCGAAGTTTCAATCAAGGATGCAACGAAATAAAACGATTTTTTCAAACTTCTAGGGTGGCCCGTCCGCCACCTTAAAAGTAATTTCTATATCATTCGTACTTGCATGTCGTCGTGTCATAATTAATCAACAATTATAAACGAGTTAAAAACAAAACGAACGATGGAATAGAAGAATGATCGAAACAATAAGACCATTCAAATAATTTTACAACGGTTATTAATCGATTTACAATGAAATCCACGTAAGCGATCACCGTTCAACGAAATTCAATGTTTTCATAAAATCTTGAAAAGAATTCGTGTAAAAATATCTCTCTTCTTTTTGTTTTTTTTTTTTTTTTCGTTTCAAAGGACAACTTAATCTTCGATTCACCCAACTCCCTTGTACTATTCGTTCCTCTTTAGTATCGGAAGGAAGGAAATGTATGTTATTAAGCTCGATACGATCGACGAGGGATCGTTGAGCGTTAGAATATGGGGGAAGGTTGGACGGGAACTGAAAACTTTGAGATTGCTTATTAAAATGCCTGCGGTAGAAACGGGAAAATAACGTCGTACCGTATGTTTCCGAGTAGATAAATTTTTCAATTAGATGGTGGGGATGGTACTTCGTTTTAGTTAAACGGACATGCGTGCTGGACGAAGAAAAGGAGGACAGGACGTCTATATCGAATGACGAGCCAGAGCGCAGTCGTCCAATCGCCGCGTGTTACAATCGTCTCACTACCATGACAACGGAAGCCGAGGAAGGTAGAATTTCGTGTGACGTGTAAATTTTTCAAAAACAACAAATGACAAAGAAAATGAAAGAAAGATATAAGAGAAAAGAATACTTGAAATGTTCATCGATATCTAATTAAATATTCTCCCCTTAGCGTTACCTCAACGCGAGTGTTCACTTTGTAGATTTGAATTACGCCATTGGTTGGAATCGTTTGAACTTGTCGGTGTTAGGGGTTTGGCCTAAACCAACGAGGACGACGTTTCTATGGCGATTAACGTCCGCCAGTATATTTTGGACGAGCACGACCGTGACATTTTTGTTTATAAACGCACCGCAAACGGTAGACCTTATTCTAAATACGAGCAGTCTGGACGAAGCTATAGAAAATTTATCGATCAATATACCAATCGCTTTTGCCATGTTCAAGCAAATCGTTTTGCGGTATCACGGAAAAGGTAATTACGATGTCACTTGTATTTCGTTTACTATGGACTTAATTCGAATCGAATCGAATCGAATGGATTGACTTATACAGTATCGTTTATTCTTTTTTTTTTTTTTTCTCGATCGAAGCTCTGAGATTATTACTCGTCGATATAATTAACGACTGGAGTAATACGCAACCAGAATCCGAACGTTCGATGATGTTAAAAAAGGCTAAAGTGAGTCGTACGATATCTCTCTTTTGTTCTACTTTGTCGTACCTAATGGTAATTGCCTTTATATCGCTACAAACTTATGCGAATATGGCTAGTGCCTCCGAAATCGATCTAGGAGGACTATTGCATCCAGCAACCTTTCCATACGACATCAAGAAAAGTCCTTATTTCGAGATCACATGGTTTGGACAATTCGTGGCAACGATACTAGCGGGCATCAGTTATTCGTGCTTCGATACTTTTCACGCAGTATTCGTTTTGCATTTGTGCGGACAACTGTCGGTTTTGCGATTGAATTTGAAAGAATTGACGGAGATAGGAAAGCGCGACGTCGCATCGTTTCGAAATAGACTCGGCTACATCGTGAACAGGCACGAACAACTCTACAAGTTGGTGTTCCTTCGATTACCCCCGTTCTTTCGACTTAATCTTTTTATTGTCCTTCCTTACGTCGAGGGTCTAATAGCAATTTCGTTTTAAGATCCGCCGCAATAATCGAGGATTGCTTCAACCTCACTCTACTAGGACAAACTTTGATCTCGACGGCCATGTTCTGCATGACGGGATATCGTCTGATCACGGTATCGTAAATTATATTTTTATTATTAAATAATAATGGTTTTTAACATTACATTTGTATTTTTCTTTTTTGCAGTCGATGGACGCACAGGAACAAGATTTGCCGATAGTAGGAATGATATTTTTCATCATTCACGTGATATACACGATGTTGCATTTATACATATACTGTTACGTCGGCGAAACTCTTTTGGTAGAGGTGAGTCGATAAAAAGTTTGCTTCCCGCTCGGATACCTAAGAATTTTTTCGACTTGGTACCTTCCAGAGCACCGGAATAGCTTTCTCCGCTTACGATTGCGAATGGTACGACTTGCCACCGAAACAGGCGATCTGCCTGATGATAGTGATTTGTCGGGCGAGAATAGCATTTCAAATAACGGCCGGAAAATTTACTCCATTCTCTTTAGATTTGTTCGGCGCCGTGAGTATCTTTAAAGCGTCGTCAAACGATAATATATCGTATATTTGGAAAACGTCCCTATTTATACTAATTTCAGATCATTAAAACGTCCGCTGGATATTTATCTGTATTACTGGCTATGAAGAATGGTCCGGTAGAAGAGTAACAAAGTATACGTTATTCGTTAACGAAAAATCGATCGACGAATCCGAGATAACGTTAAAAATCGTTCTTACGTCATATTTACCGGCATGTAATATTTCGCTCGCAATTTAGTGATTATTATCGATGAGACGAGGATTAGTGAAACCATTGCAAAACGTAATTATTCAGGTTAATATAACGAGAATAATATTGCAATGGTACATTGAAAGTTTAACGAAGTTTGTATTACATAATTTAAACGTTCTTGTAACGGCGGTACTTCTAAGAAACGTGACGGGTGTAACGAAATGAAAGCGATCTCGTTAAAAACACCCGCGTAATAAAAAATATATTCGAACTTTCTCCTCTTACCTTTTGTCAATGTTCGACACGCACCAATGTTCGATTTAATGACCACGGCGACCACGATCACAAATAATCTGCATCATTTTCCCCACGGGTAAAAAGCACCCTCTTATTAAGCTACCTAAAATTACAGAACGAAATACGAGCATAGATTAAAAATAATTCTCATGTCGCACGCACATGAATATCGTTGTTTCATAATTTATCAATAATTATCAACGAATTGGGAGAAGCGAATGGCAAATGTAACGACGCAAGAGAACATAGTTGAGGCATTAAGACCGTTCAAATGGTTTTACGATAGCGATTAATCGATTTACTATGAAATCCACGAAAGTGATCATCCTTGAACGAATTGAAATATTTTTCTAAAACTCTAAAGAAATTTTTTATAATTTTCTTTGATCGTATCGAAGGACACCCGATCTTTGATTCGCCGTATTCACTCGTACACTTCGTTCCCCTTAGTATCGGAATGCACAGAATGTACGTATGTTATTACGCTCGATGTAATCGACGAGTAAAATCGTAGAGCGTTAGAATATGGGGGGCGGGGGGAGGTTGGATGGAAAGTAAAAACTTTGAGGTTGCTTGTTTAAATGCCTTCGATAGAGAGGGAGAATGAAAACGTACCATACGTCTCCGAGTAGATAAATTTTTCAAGCAGATGGTGGGGATGGTACCTTCGTTTTAATCAGAGACGGACATGCGTGCTGGACGAAGAAAAGGAGAAGGACGACTATGTCGTCCGACGAGCCAGAGCGCAGTCGTTACACCGCCGCGAGTTACAATCGTCTCACTACCATGGCAACGCAATCCGAGAAAGGTAGAATTTCGCGTCACTTGTAAATTTTCACGACGAAACGAAAAAGAAAGAATACTTGAAATATTCTTCTTCTTCTTTTTTTCTTTTTTTTTTTTTTTGTTTCTTCTAATTCAACATTTTATCTTTCGCTTACCTCATTTTAACGCGAGCGTTCGCTATTGCAGATTTAATATACGCAATCGGTTGGAACCGATTCAATCTGCAGATACTCGGTGTATGGCCGGACTCGAAGGAAGACGAGAGTGATCGTATCTTATCGAAACATCGATTCATTCTGCATTCATTTTTTATGCTGGGATTTATAACTCTACCACAGACCGCATATCTGTTGATGGTATGGGGCGACCTAGAACTGATGACAGAAATTGTGGCGACGGCAAACGTACCCGTCACGATGTCCTGCATAAAGTTGTTGTTCGCGAGATATCATTTGGAATGTAAGTGCAATGATTTGTGGTGATCAAGTAATAGCAAGCCGATACATTATCTCCGTGGGAGATATATATTTTAGATAAGAAAGAAAGCAAGATGAAAGAAAAAAAATAAATAAAGAAAGAAATAATTAAACAAACAGGGAGAAAAGAGGAATTATATTTCCAGCTCTTAGACCACTTCTCGATTCGTTCGTGAAAGATTGGAAGAGACCGAAAAGCGAGGACGAGAGATCGACCATGCTGGTTAACGCTAAAAAGGCAAGAATCATATCTATATGGTGTACGACACTGGCAAATTTCATGACAACGATTTACATTCTACCTCGGAGCTTGATGATCGCGCGAATGCAAAGAGATCAATTCGAGACCCAAAGCACGGTCGTTTATCCCGCTTATTTTCCATACGACATCAGCGGAACATCAACCTTTTTAATTTCCTGTTTCGGACAAGTCGTCGCGGCTTACAGCGCTACCGTATCGTATATAGGCGTAGACACGTTCATCACGATGCTCGTCCTTCATGCCTGCTCACAAATTACCAATCTCAGGCGCGCGCTTGAAAATCTATCGAACGGTACGACCGAGAGAGCCGATGATTTTAAAAAGAAATTGACATGGATCGTCAAGAGACACGAGCATCTCAACTGGTTGGTCAATCCATTTTATTTTATCATTTTTATTGTATCGGCGTTTCAACGTATTGCAATTACGATCACTATTGTTATCCAAGGTTCACCCAATCGATCGAGAACTCCTTTAATATGTTGATGCTCATTCAAATACTGGCTTGCATCGTTCAAGTATGCTTCCAGTCCTTTCAATTATTTCGCGTAAGTCAATCTAAAAACAAGAAAGAACAAGGAGGAAAGAGAAATAAGAGAAAAACGGACAAATAATAATATTTCTACTTTATACTTGTGAAAGGTCTAGTTCGTGGAATTTTCTTTACAGATAATGGAACTCGGTGGGGACGAATTTCCAATAGAAAAGTTGCTTTTTATTGTATTCTTTGTTATTGTTACATTGGTACAATTGTACCTGTATTGTTACATCGGGGAAAAGATTATCGTTGAGGTAAGGAAATAAAAAAATGAAAAAAAAAAAAAAAAAAAAAAAGTAATAAGATGCTCTTTGAACGCTTGATAATTATACATTTTTGGAATGTGCGTTGAACAGAGTTCTGCAATGGGCACGTCGGCATACGAGTCGCAGTGGTGCACCCTGTCACCGAAGAACGCACGAAATATCCTTCTCGTGATACATCGATCCTCTGTACCACTTCGTTTAACAGCCGGAAAATTCGGCACTTTTTCGATGGAAATGTATAGCAAAGTAAGTGAAAGTAATTTACGTCGAACGGGATTATAAGATTGTTTATCTATAACTTCATTTTCATTTGCAGATATTAAAAACCACGGTAGGATATCTGTCGGTGTTACTTACGGTAACGGATAAAAAGAATTAACTTTGGAAAAAAAAAAAGCGATAGAGTAACTTGAGTGGTGGAAAATTCTTTTATTTTAGAGACTATCGAATATGATGGCAAAGTATAGTGATAAATACTGTTCGTAATAGAACTTTAAATTTGATTAAGATACAAACGATTCTACGCGTAGTGTGATAATATACTCGAATAAAATTCTGTCTCTTTAATGTCTTTTATCAAAATTGCATTGCGTGGGAGCACCGTAACGAGTGACGATAGAAGAGAAAAAAGATGTAAAAAAATTTTCATAATCCTGACAGACGTCGATAAAGAAACATGGCTCAATGACAAACGGTTGTAATCATCGGAGTCAACGGTATAGATGGTTTAAGTTTTCAAACGTTAGAGGGATACTGTTCGATGAGCCTCTACTTATAATACCTTCGCATTCCTACGTAAATATTAAAAAAAAAAAAAAAAAAAAAAAAAGAAAAATATCGACCTTTTCCAAAATATCGACACGGACGACCGATGATCTAAAATTATTCCGAGTCCGTAAAGATGCGATTAACGTATCAATCGAATGACATATTTTTTTTTTTTTTTTTTTTTATAGAAATCATAACAATCGCGATCGATTTGACTTTGAAACGTAAGACTATGCTAGAACATTCCTGTCCTTTTTATACAGCATCCGCGAAGCAAAATGAAAGACATAGATCGCGAAATACGAAATGGATGGATAAAGATCAGTCCTTGACGCGTCTCGAGCGGACGATCTGACCAAAATTTTCCTCCCCCCAAAAATATCGTAGGATTAAACGTCGTCGCAATGGATATAAGAAAAGTGTCGAAAGTCGATTACGTTGGAATTTCACGAATTTCATAGGAATTTGACCGAACGAAAAGAGATTCGATCGAATCTCGAACAACAAAATTATTATGCGTTGTGCCCTATGGCTGGAAATTTTTGTACCTTTTCGCAGGAATTATCCAATAGTGTTTTTGTCAAAGAAAAAAAAAAAAAAAGAAAAATAAATAAATGAATGGAAACAAAAGTCCCTTACAAACAAGATTATCCATATGCTTATAGATTTTGAATAAATCGATGTGTCATTTGTCGTATATTCGTGCAATAAAAATGAAGAATTTAACAGGAACCGTTGAGACGTTAAATTCTTGCAAATAAATTATATCTAAGGTTCGTCATCTTACCGTTTTGTCTCCGTTCGTCAGGTATCATTCATTGATATAATAATCACGTGAAACACGATCAACCATTTCGTCTCGTTCACGAATTCACAAATGACCCGCGCCATTTCCCACGCGAAGAAGCACCCTCGTACTTCGTTTCCTAAAATTACAGAACGAAATACGAACACACGTTAAAAATAATTCTCATGTCGCACGCACATGCGTATCGTTGTTTCATAATTTATCAATAATTATCAACGAATTGGTAGAAGGGAATACGTATAGCGAATTAATCGTTGATAACTATCGATGGTAACAAAAGTAACGACGCCAGAGAACGTAGTTAAAGTAATAAAACCATTCAAATGGTTTTACAATAGCGATTAATTGATTCACCATGAAATCCATGGAACCGTTTAACGAATTCAAATATTTCCATAAAACTGTAAATAATTTTGTTACAATTTCCTATTATCGTATCGAAGGACATCCGATCTTTGACTCGATTTACTCACTCGTCCTCTTCGTTCCCCTTAGTATCGCAATGAACAGAATGTATGTACGTTACGCTCGATAGAATCGACGAGGAATCGAAGAGCGTTAGAATATGGGGGAAGGTTGGATGGAAACTATAAACTTCGAGGTTGCTTATTTAAATGCCTTCGATGGGGAGGAAAAATAAGATCGTTCTGTGCGTCCCCGAGTAGATCAATTTTTCAACGGATGGAGGGGATGATACTTGGTCGTATCGAGACGGACATGCGTGCTGGACGAAGAAAAGTAAAAGGACGTTTATGTCGAATGACGTGCGAGAGCGCAGTCGTTCGATCGCCGCATATCAAAATTGTCTTACTACGATGACGGCGCAATCGGAGAATGGTAGAATTTCATGTCACGTGTTAATTTCCAAAAAAAAAAAAAAATAAATAAAAACAAATGAAAGAAAGATGGAAGAGAAAAGAATACTTGAAATATTCGCCTTATCTAATTAAATATTCTCTCTTTAGCGTATCTTCAACGAGAGTGTTCCATTTGTAGATTTCACTTATGCCGTTGGTTTGAATCGTTTTAATTTGACGGTGTTAGGAGTTTGGCCAGAACCATCGAAGACGACGCGTCTTTGGCGATTATCTTCAGCCATTATCTTTTGGACGAGCATTACCGTGACCTTATTGTTCATAAGTGCACCGCAAACGGCAGATCTGATTCTAAATACGAGCAGTCTCAACGAAGCTATCGAAAATTTATCCACCAACATACCAATCGCTTTCTCCGTGGTCAAGCAAGCCGTTTTGCGATATAATGAAAAAGGTAATTACGTTATTCTTATTATCGAATTTACTTCGATTTAATTTCAATCGAATCGAATCGAATGACACATACTCGTTGACTTTTTTCTCGATCGAAGCTCTGAGATTATTACTCGTCCAGATAGTTGACGATTGGAGTCATACGCAACCAGAATCCGAACGTTCGAAGATGTTCATAAAGGCTACATTGAGCCGAAGGATATCACTATTTTGTTCTACTTTGTTGTATGTAATGTTCACCGCATTCGTGTCGCTTCAAACTTATGCGAGTATAACGAGTGGCTCCGAGGTCGATCTAGGAGGACTCTTACATCCAGGAACATTTCCATACGACATCAAGAAAAGTCCTTACTTCGAGATCACTTGGTTTGGACAATTCATGGCAACTCTTTTGGCAGCCATCAGTTATTCATGCTTCGATGCTTTTCACGCGGTTTTCGTTTTGCACTTGTGCGGACAACTGTCGGTTTTGCAATTGAATTTGAAAGAATTGGCGGAGATAGCAAAGCGCGACGTCGCCACGTTTCAAAATAGACTCGGCTACATCGTGAACAGGCACGAACAACTGCACAAGTTGGTGTTTCCTTAAATAATCCCTTTTTCCTTTGACCTTTTTGTTTTTTTTTTTTTTTTCTTATCGTTCTTTCTTACGTCGACGGTCTAATAATTTTTCCGTTTCAAGATTCGCCATAATAATCGAGGATTGCTTCAATCTCACTTTACTGGGACAAACTTTGATTTCTACGGCAATGTTCTGCATGACGGGATATCGTCTGATGACGGTATCGTTAATAACATTTTATTATTAGATAATAATCTTTCTAACATTACAATATTTTTCTATTTTCGTTTCTTTTTTTCGTAGTCGATGGACGCACAGGAACAAGATTTGCCGATAGTAGGACTGATATTTTATATCGTTCACGTGACATACACGATGTTGCATTTATACATATACTGTTACGTCGGCGAAACTCTTTTGGTAGAGGTGAGTCGATACAAAGTTTGCTTCTTACTCGGATACCTAAGAATTTTTTCAACTTGGTGACTTCCAGAGCACCGGAATAGCTTTCTCCGCTTACGATTGCGAATGGTACGACTTGCCACCGAAACAGGCGATCTGCCTGATGATAGTGATTTGTCGGGCGAGAATAGCATTTCAAATAACGGCCGGAAAATTTACTCCATTCTCTTTAGATCTGTTCGGCGCCGTGAGTATTTTTAAAGCGTCGTCCAACGATAATGTATCGTATATATGCGATACCATCCGATTTATCTTTATTTCAGATCGTTAGAACGTCCGCAGGATATTTATCTGTATTACTGGCTATGAAGAATGGTCCGGTAGAAGTGTAACAAAGTATACGTTATTCGTTAACGAAATGTCGATCGACGAATCCGAGATAACGTTAAAAATCGTTCTTACGTTATATGTACCGATATGTAATATTTCGTTCACAATTTAGTAATAATCGTCGATGAGTTTCGATTAGTGAAACTATTGTTAAACAAAATTATTTAGATTAATATAACGAAAATAATATTGCAATAAAACATTGAAAGAGTGACGGGGTTTAACGAAATTGAATACCTCTTTCGAATTTATTTGTTATTTCGAAGTTTAACTGGACTTGAATTAATACGACGAGCTATGCGCGTTTATTCCCAAGAGTATCGGACTGACTTAAACGTGGATAAATATGTTTGGCAGTGATCGTAGAGCTTTACAAGATCGTCAAAGTTGGGATTGAAATTTTAACGAGGTCACTTAAACGCGTTGAGAGAGCGAGGGAAAGAGAGAGAGAGAGAGAGAGGCTAATCGTTCAGGTAAAGGTAATATCGGTAAAACGTCTGAAAGATACTTTGACCAATCGTCGCTTTGATCAGAGCAAATCGGTGCACGAATTTAAATGGTCTTACTTATAAATCAAAGATGCAAGGAATCTTTTCTTCGCGACGCACCGATCGACGATATCACTTCGATCGATCCGCAGGAATAATTCAGATCATTCTCAATGGAAACGTCGTATAGCGACGTGAACAAGAGTTCGTCATATAAATGTGAACAACGTTCTAATCTATTATAATTTCTAAATTAATTCAAATCTTTCTTTTTTAGACGACGAAAATTTCAATTGGACATCTTTCGGATTGGCCGATCGTATCGGTACGCAAGGATTAATTATACAAGGATAAAGGTGAAATGATCAGGAAGGACATTATTGACATCTCACGGATTTATGAAAATGACGATTTTTTTTCTTTTTTTTTTTTTTTCTAATATATCAGTAAGCTGCGAATCGAGACGAGTTGATGAAAATGATCTCGTTAAAATATTCGAGACTAATAGAAAATATAGTCGAACTTTCTTCTCTCACCTTTTGACCACGTTCGTCACGCAACGCTGTTCGATTTAACAACCAGGAGAATAACCAGGAACGACCATTTCGTCTCGCTCACGAGTTCAGAAATTATCTGCACCCTTTTCCCACGCGAAAAAGCACCCTCTTTCATCGCATCCTAAAATTATAGAACGACATACGAGCATACATTAAAAATAATTCTATATGTCATACACGAAGTTTCTGTTTTTTTTTTTTTTACTTTTTTCGTTTAGAAGGACACCCGATCTTTGATTCGCATAACTCACTCGTCCTCACTTCGTTTCCCTGAGTATCGGGAAAGATACGAACGTACGTTATTAAGCACGAAATAATCGACGAGGGATTCGTTAAGCGTTGGAATATATGAAAGGTCGGATGCAAACTGAAAACTTTGAGGTTGCTTATTTAAATGTCTTCGATAGAGAGGGAGAATAAAAACGTAGTATATGTCTCCGAGTAGATAAATTTTTCAAGCAGATGGTGGGGATGGTACCTTCGTTTTAGTCAGAGACGGACATGCGTGCTGGACGAAGAAAAGGAGAAGGACGACTATATCGTCCGACGAGCCAGAGCGCAGTCGTTACACCGCCGCGAGTTACAATCGTCTCACTACCATGGCAACGCAATCCGAGAAAGGTAGAATTTCGCGTCACTTGTAAATTTTCACGACGAAACGAAAAAGAAAGAATACTTGAAATATTCTTCTTCTTTTTTTTTTTTTTTTTTTGTTTCTTCTAATTCAACATTTTATCTTTCGCTTACCTCATTTTAACGCGAGCGTTCGCTATTGCAGATTTAATATACGCAATCGGTTGGAACCGATTCAATCTGCAGATAATCGGTATATGGCCGGATTCGAAGGACAAGGAGAGTGAACGTATCTTATCGAAATATCGGTTCATTCTACATTCATTTTTTATGCTGGGATTTGTCACTCTACCACAGTCGACATATCTTTTGATGGTGTGGGGCGACGTAGAACTGATGACAGAAATTTTGGCGACGGTAGACATACCGGTTACGATGTCTTGGATAAAGTTGTTGTTCGCGCGTTATCATTTGAAATGTAAGTCGAACCTTTGTGGTTATTAAATAATAGCGCGTCGTTCAATACGAAGAATCAAAAATATTTTACAAGAAAGAAAGTAGAACCAAAAAGAACCTTTTTTCCAGCACTTAGGCCACTTCTCAGTTCTTTCGTAGAAGATTGGAAAACGCCGAAAGGCGAAAAAGAGAGATCTATCATGTTGGATAACGCTAAAAAGGGTAGAATCGTATCGATAGGGTGTACGACATTTGCATACATCATGACATCGATTTATATTCTACCTCGGAGCATGACGATCGCGCAAATGCAAAGAGATCAATTCGAGCCCCAAAATACGCTCGTCTATCTTGCTTATTTTCCTTACGACATTAACGGAACATCAGGTTTTTTAATTTCCTGTTTCGGACAAATCGTAGCGGCGTACAGTGCTACCGTCACATACGTTAGCGTAGACACGTTTATCACAATGCTCGTCCTTCATGCATGCTCACAAATTACCAATCTGAGGCATGCAATTGAAAATCTAACGAACGGCACGACCGATAGAGCCCATGATTTTCAAAGGAAATTGTCATGGATCGTCAAGAGACACGAGCATCTCAACTGGTAGGTCAATCGATTTTTATTTTATCCGATGGCGCAGCATTTTTCAATTATGATCGTTATTATCGTCTAAGGTTTACCCAATCGATCGAGAACTCCTTTAACGTGTTGATGCTCATTCAAATAATGTCTTGCATCATTCAAGTTTGCTTTATGGCATTTCAATTATTTCGCGTAAGTCATTGTGAAAAAGTAAAAAAAGAAAAATAAATAAATAAATAAAAAGAAGAAGATAAAATGAAGACGATATTTTATTCTTGTCAAACATACCGTTTGTGGACAATTCTTTTACAGATAATGGAACTCGAAGGGGACGAATTTCCCGTAGATGAGCTATTTTTTATTTTATTGTTCGTAGGTGTTACCTGGGTACAACTGTACCTGTATTGTTACATCGGCGAAAAGATTATCGTTGAGGTAGAAAATTAAAAAAAGAAAAACAAAATAGCATATTTATAATACGTAAAAATAATACATTACGTGAACGTGTGTTAAACAGAGCTCTGCGATTGGCACCTCGGCATACGAGTCGCAGTGGTGTACCTTGTCACCGAAGGATGCACGAAATATACTTCTCGTGATACATCGATCCTCTGTACCACTTCGTTTAACAGCCGGAAAATTCGGCACTTTTTCGATGGAAATGTATAGCAGCGTAAGCGAAGATAATATGAATGTCGAATTAATTAAATGAATGTTTAAATATTAATTTATTTTCTTTTGCAGATATTAAAATCCACAATAGGATATCTGTCGGTGTTACTGACGGTAACGGATAAAAAGAATTAATTAAGGAAAATATTAATAAATAGAAAAGTTACAGAGTAATTTAATTGGTAGCAAAATTCTATTATCCTAGAGGCTGTCGAACTTAATAGCAAAGTATAATAATAAATACTGTTCTTACAACTTTCGAATGTAATTGAGATATGAACAATTTTATACGTTGTGTAATAATATACTCGTATAAATCTTCGTTCACTTAATGTCATTTAACAACTAATTACATTGCGCGAGAGTACTGAGATATGTGTAACGAAAAAAAAAAAAAAAAGGAAAAAGAAATCCTTAAAAAATTTGCACGAACTAAAAGGACGTCGATAAGAAAGCATAGCTTAAGGACAACTCCTCGTAACGTTAGGGAGATACCGTTCGATGAACCTTTACTTATAATTTTTGTTCACATTAGTACGTAAATTTTAAACAATGTTAAGACGAAAAAGAAAAAGACTTTTACAAAATTTCGACGCAGTTGAACAATGAACTAAATTTATGTCGAATCCGCAAATATGCGAATAACGTATTAATCGAATATCATATTTTTCATAAAAGTCATAATAACCATGATCGATTTTGTTCTTAAGACTTTCCCAGAGCATTCCTGTTCTCTTTATACAGCATGCGCGAAGCAAGACGCAAAAATGGCTCACGAAATACGAAATGGATTTATTACAGTAGTGTGTTATTATCATAAAAAAAAGAAAAGAAAGAAAAAAAAAAACAGAAATAAAAATCCCTTATAAACAGGATTATCCGACTGTATTTTGATTTTGAAGACATCGATGGCTTACATGTCGGATCTTCATGCAATGAAAATGAAGAATTTAACAGGAAATGTCGAGACGTTGAATTCTTGCAAATAAATTATATCTAAAGTTCGTCATCTTACCGTTTTGTCTCCGTTCGTCAGGTATCATTCATTGATATAATAATCACGTGAAACACGATCGACCATTTCGTCTCGTTCACGAATTCACAAATGACCCGCGCCATTTCCCACGCGAAGAAGCACCCTCGGTACTTCGTTTCCTAAAATTATAGAACGAAATACGAGCACACGTTAAAAATAATTCTCATGTCGCACGCACATGCGTATCGTTGTTTCATAATTTATCAATAATTATCAACGAATTGGTAGAAGGGAATACGTATAGCGAATTAATCGTTAACTATCGATGGTAACAAAAGTAACGACGCCAGAGAACGTAGTTAAAGTAATAAAACCATTCAAATGGTTTTACAATAGCGATTAATTGATTCACCATGAAATCCATGGAACCGTTTAACGAATTCAAATATTTCCATAAAACTGTAAATAATTTTTTTACAATTTCCTATTATCGTATCGAAGGACATCCGATCTTTGACTCGATTTACTCACTCGTCCTCTTCGTTCTCCTTAGTATCGCAATGAACAGAATGTATGTACGTTACGCTCGATAGAATCGACGAGGAATCGAAGAGCGTTAGAATATGGGGGAAGGTTGGATGGAAACTACAAACTTCGAGGTTGCTTATTTAAATGCCTTCGATGGGGAGGAGAAATAAGATCGTTCTGTGTGTCCCCGAGTAGATCAATTTTTCAACGGATGGAGGGGATGATACTTGGTCGTATCGAGACGGACATGCGTGCTGGACGAAGAAAAAAGTAAAAGGACGTTTATATCGAATGACGTGCGAGGGCGCAGTCGTTCGATCGCAGGGTGTTACGATCGTCTCACTAAGATGACAATGGAATCCGAGGAAGGTAAAATATTTCGTGTCACTCGTAAATGTCTACAAAAAAAAAAAAAAAAAAAAGAAAAAGAAAGAAAGAGGAGAAAAGAACATTTGGGTATTTAAAACGCGAGTGTTCGCTTTGCAGATTTGAATTACGCCATTGGTTGGAACCGATTCAGTCTACAAATACTCGGCGTATGGCCGGATTCGAGGGACGATGACAGCGATCCTACTTTATCGAAATATTGGTTCATTCTGCATACATTTTTTATGCTAGGATTTGTCACGCTACCACAATTCGCTTATCTTTTGACGATATGGGATGACGTAGATCTGACTACGGAGATATTGGCGACGGGAATCGTACCGGTTACGATGTCTTGCATAAAGTTGTTGTTCGCGCGATATCATTTGGAATGTAAGTTTAACTTTTGCGATTATTACGTGATAGCGCGTCGATCTCTATACGAAGGATGAAAAATATTTTACAAGAAAGAAAGAAAAAAAGAAAAAAAAAAAGAAAATCTTTGCTAGCTCTCAGGCCACTTCTAAGTTCATTCGCGGATGATTGGAGAAAACCGAAAAGCGAGGACGAGAGATCGATCATGTTGGATAACGCTAAGAAGGCTAGAATAATATCGATATGGTGTACGACGTTGGCGCATATCATGACATCGATTCTCATTCTACCTCGAAGCTGGACGATCGCGCGTATGCAAAGAGATCAATTCGATCCCCCAAGCACGGTCGTCTATCCCGCTTATTTTCCATACGACATAAGCGGAACATCAGCCTTTTTATTTTCCTGTTTCGGACAAATCGTAGCGGCTTACAGCGCTACCGTTTCGTACGTAGGCATAGACACGTTCATCACGATGCTCGTCCTTCATGCCTGCGCACAAATTACCAATCTGAGGCATGCGCTTGAAAATCTAACGAACGGCACGACCGATAGAGCCCATGATTTTATAAAGAAATTGACATGGATCGTCAAGAGACACGAGCATCTCAACTGGTTGGTCAATCGATTTTTATTTTATACGATGGTGCAACATTGATTCAATTATGATCGTTATTATCATCCAAGGTTCACCCAATCGATCGAGAACTCCTTTAACGTGTTGATGCTCATTCAAATACTGGCTTGCATCGTTCAAGTTTGCTTTCAGGCATTTCAATTAATTCGCGTAAGTCAATTAAAAAAAAAAAAAAAAAAAAAAAAAAGAAGAAAGGACAACGGATATCCATATTTTTATTCATGTCAAACATCTCGTATGTGGAATTTTCTTTACAGATAATGGAACTCGGTGGGGATGAATTTCCCATAGAACGGCTGTTCTTTATCGTACTCTTTGTAATTGTTATCTTGGTACAACTGTACCTGTACTGTTACGTTGGGGAAATGCTGATCGTCGAGGTAAAGAGAAAGAAAATATTCGTTAAAAATGATACATCACGTGAACGTGTGTTAAACAGAGTTCTGCGATTGGCACCTCGGCATACGAGTCGCAGTGGTGCACCTTGTCACCGAAGGATGCGCTTAATATACTTTTCGTGATACATCGATCCTCTGTACCACTTCGTTTAACAGCCGGAAAATTCGGCTCTTTTTCGATGGAAATGTATAGCAAAGTAAGCGAAAATAATTTACGTCGAACAAATTAAAAGAATGTTTAGATATTAATTTATTTTCTTTTGCAGATATTAAAATCCACAATAGGATATCTGTCGGTTTTATTGACGGTAACGGATAAGAAGGATTAATTTTGAAAAATAATAATAAATTGCAATAGGGATAGAGTATAATGAAATTGGCAAAGTATAATGAAAAAATATCGTTTGTAGAACTTTGTATGTAATTAAGATATGAACAATTTTATACGTTGTGTAATAATATACTCGTATAAATCTCTGTCCCTTTAATCTCATTTATCAACGAGTTACATCGCCCGAGAGTACTGAGATGTGTGTGACGAGACAAACAAAGGGGAAAAAAAGAAGAGAAAAAGAAAAATCCTTAAAAAATTTTTCACGATCCAAAAGTACGTCGATAAAGTAACATAGCTTAGAGAAAACCACTCGTAACCCTCAGAGTCGACAGTATCGGAGGTTTAAGTTTTCCAACGTTAGGGGGATACTGTTCGATGTGACTCTACTTACAATTTCTTCGCGTTCCTACGTAAATGTCAAAAAAAAAATATATATATATATATAAATAAAAAAAAAAAAAAAAAAAAAAGAAACTTACAAAATATCGACACGGTCGATCGATGAGCTAAAATTATTCCGAGCCCGCAAATATGCGAATAACGTATTAATCGAATGACTTTTTTTCTTCCATAGAAATCATAATAATCGCGATCGATTTTTGGTTTGTAAACGCAAGAACATTTTCCAGAGCATTCCTGTTCCTTTTTCATGGAGCATGCGCGAGGCAAGACGGAAGACACAGAGCTCTCTAAAATACGAAATGGATGGATCGAGATCAGTCCTTGGCGCGTCTCGGTCGCGGACGAGCCGACAAAAATATTCCACTTGAAAAATATCTCACGATTGAACACGTCGTCGTCTATTGGACCAGGACTAACCGGGAATCGCAATGGACGTGCGAAAAGCATCGAGAATCGATTACGTTTACGGTTGGAACCGATATACCATGGATTTCATAGGGATTTGGCCGAACGAAAGGGGATTCGATCGGATCTCGAGTTACAAAGTTATGATACCGGTATGCCTAATGCTGTGCTTCATCTGTTTGCCTCAAACCATAAACCTCTTCTTCATCTGGACAAACTTCAACTTGGTCGTGGAGAATCTATCGATGGGTAACATGACCATCACGATATCGCTATTGAAAACTATCCTATTCTGGCTGAATGGACGATGTAAATATGTAGTATAAGAACGAAACCAAGAAAAAAAAAAAAAGAACACACACGCACACTAGCACACGCACGAGTAGAGAAAAAAAGATATAAATAAATAAATAAATAAATAAATAAATAAATAAAGTAGAGAAAAGCAAAATTAAGATAAGGTAGAAGTTTAGATTCGTTGTAAAAAAAAAAAAAGAAAAGAAAAAATTCATTGTTCACGCAAGCTCTCAAACGTCTTCTGTCGTTAATGGAGGAGGATCTGAAAGCTTCAACGAACGACGAGGACGATAGGACAATGTGGAACGTAGCGACGATCTCGAGGAAGATATCGATCGGAAGTACCGTGATGTGTCTAAGCGTCGTCGTTTTCTACATTTTATTTCGTTACGTCACGACCCTTCACGCCGGTCGTAAATTATTGTTTCGCGCGTATTTCCCATACGACGCGCACGACACACCTAATTACGAGCTAACCGTTGTAGCTCAGGTGATAGCAACCTTCTACGCCGCGACGTCCTACACGTGCGTTGACACCTTCCTAGCTATGCTCGTACTACACGCTTGCGGACAACTATCGAATTTAAAACGAGAACTTACGAATTTGCGACCCGGAACGAGCGACGAGTTTAAAACCAAGCTGACATACATCGTCGAGAAACACGATTATCTTAACAGGTATTAATGGCGGTTAGTACGAAAGGAAAGAATACAAAAAAAAAAAAAAAGAACAAAATTCAATTCGATTTGAAGTTGAAAATAAATGTACGCTCGTCGATTGCTTTTATAGATTTGCCGATACGATCGAGGATCGATTCAACGTAATGCTGCTGATCCAGATGCTCGGTTGTACCGTACAATTGTGTTTTCAATGTTTCCAAGCGCTCTTGGTAAGGCACGACATTAAAGGACGATCATAAGAAATTTATAATGACGAACGATATTACATTGATATATGTATGAATATTAATCATTTGTCGGTTGATATCTACGATCGAGATCTACGAATGGATCGTCTAATATCATATACACACATATACATATATACAAATATATATATATATATATATATATATATATATATATATATATATATATATGATTTTCAGTCGATAATCGGAGAACCGAATGAACTATTTCTCTTGGAGGTATCCTTTTTAATGTTTTACGTGTGTTACGTACTGATTCAACTCTATCTCTATTGCTACGTAGGCGAGAGGCTTCTATCGGAGGCGAGTTTTGTATTGAAATGATAAAACGGGAACGAGAATAAACGATAAAGTTAAACGAAGAATTGGGAACTTTCGCGTATAAAATTTCAGAGTAAGGACGTTCTACAGGCCGCTTACGAGTGCGAGTGGTACAATTTGACGACGAAAGAGGCTAAATCGCTCCTGATGATTATGCATCGTGCGCGTTCGCCGTTGTGCCTTACCGCCGGTAAATTCTGTACCTTCACCCAAGAATCATACAGCAGTGTGAGTGCGTTCATTTAAAAAAAAAAAAAAAAAAAAAAAAGAAAAGAAGGAGGAAAAAAAAATCCTTCTAAACAGAACAATCGATCCAATTTTAGATTTTGAAGACATCGATGGGTTACTTGTCGGTCCTTTATGCTGTGAAAATGAAGAATGTAACGTGAAAAGAACCGTTGTTTAAATGTAGTATTGTCACGGATAAAATATCTCTATCAAAACGAATAATATATATATATATATATATTTTTTTTTTTCTGTCCCGATGTACTCAAAGTTTTTCTAATGATGGATCGTACGTCGGTAAGGTAATACGTTCATCACGCTTTATTTCTATCTGACAAGGGGATTAAACTAACCGCAAGAGTCGAGAGGCGCGGAACGCGATGACGCGTTTCTATTTTCTTGCTATAGAGGGATCCCTATATTTGAAGGAACGTCGAGGATGATTTCAATATTTTCTTTTCTTTTATATATATATATATATATATATATATATATATATATGTATATATATATATATATAATATATAATACGTATAAAATATTTTTCATTTTTCATTTGACTGAATATAGACGAGTCGTTGAAAGAAACAGATAATTCGTCGAGTTAGTTAATGGAAAATACTTGAAAAAAAAAAAAAAAAAAAAAATTGTAAAGAATGAGCTTGCTATGATATCGTGCAATGAGGGCGTTCCTATCGACTATGAGCATGCGCCAGGGAACTTGGAGCGATTGAAATAGGGAGAAAAAACGTGGATGTATCAGTTCTCGATGGATCGTTGCAACAGGAGAACCTAATCATGGATGTTATCAATCGAGGTATACGTTTAGGGGAAAAGAAATGTTATGATTATCTTTATTATCATTCGAACATAGCATCATTCTTGTAATGTGACGTTATTTTAAATAAATCTCGATGGCAAAGTTTCCTACGTGGATTACGCGTCCGGTTGGAATCGCTATACCATGAAGTTCATGGGGATTTGGCCGGAAGAGAGAAAATTCGATCGAGCATCGAGCTACAGAGTGCTAATACCGATTAGCCTTATGTTCTTATTTATGGCATTACCGCAAACTATCAATCTCTACTTCGTATGGGACGACTTCAACATGATCGTCGATAATCTATCGGTGGCAAACATAACGGTGATGCTTGCGCTGACGAAGATAATAATCTTTTGGTTCAACGGTAGAGGTAATTAATTATAATTATAAGGCTACGGTTTGTTTCATATTTTGATTTTCGTACGATTCGACGGGGAGAAGAAATTTGTTTGTTTGACTTTTCTAAGTCGGACCTTCTTTCGATCGGTCTTGGTTGCTTAAGACATTCAGAATCTTCTCGATTTAATGGCGAATCATCGAAGGGAGGCTGACACGGAGGAAGAGATAACGAGGATGACGACGATCGCTAAGATATCAAGGACGATATCGATTGGAAGCACCGTTATAACTAACTCTGTGGTCGTACTATGGGCTACATCGCGATTCCTTTTGATGCGTCGATCAGGCCATCGTGCCCTATTCTTGCAATCGTATTTCCCATACGAATCGTTGATCACTCCGAATTTCGAGATGACGTCCGTAGGACAAATCGTGTCGGCATTTTATACCGCTACTACGTACACGGCCGTCGACACATTCGTCGCCATGTTGATCCTACACGTGTGCGGCCAATTCGCTTATCTCAGACGAAAACTTAAAAGGCTCGGTGGTATAAACGAAGACGTTGACTTTCGAAAGAAGCTCGCTAATATTGTTAAGAAACACGACATCCTTAACGAGTGAGTTAAAAAAAAAAAAAAAAAAAAAAAAAAGAAAAAAAGCAATCGATTTTGTCAGCCGTCAAATGGAACTCGTGTTTCATTTCTTTTCTTTCTTTCTTTTTTCTCTCTTCCTCCTTTTTCTTTCTATTCGTTTCTACGAGAATCGATAAATATTTATTTTAGATTTGCCAACACGATAGAGAACAAATTCAATGGAATGTTGTTGATGCAGATGCTGGGTTGTACCGTAGAACTTTGCGTTCTATTCTTTCAAGCGCTTTTGGTAAGGAAATTCAATGAGTCTTAACGCGAATTAAAACAACGAAAAAAAGAATAATATATCGTTTCGTGCAATTAACGATACAGTCTATTACCGAGGATAGTCAGGAATTGTTCGTCTTTCAAATGTGCTTCCTGACTCTGTACATATCCTATATTATGTTACAAATTTATCTGTACTGTTACATCGGTGAAAAATTAGTTTCGGAGGTAAATTTATCATTTGCCGTATCGACGTGTCTGTCCGTATAATACTATGCAAAAAAAAAAAAAAAAAAAAATTTGTCCTTCCGCAGAGCTCGAGAATGGCAAATGCGGCATACGAGTGCGATTGGTACAATATGTCTACGAATGAAGCCAAGTGTCTCGTTTTGATAATGCGTCGAGCACGAACGCCATTGTGCATCACGGCTGGTCGATTTTGTTCATTCAATCTTCAACTATTTACCAAAGTGAGTAAAAAAAAAAAAAAAAAAAAAAATAACAATTAACAAATCGTACTTGTTATAAACTTAATTTTATATATATCTTTATATTCTACAGATCATGAAAACGTCCATGGGTTATTTGTCCGTCCTGTACAAAATGAAATCCAAAAACGTATAATAAATCCAACAGGTAGTCCCGATTTATCGAATAACTATGTGCATTAAGAGATCAATTATTATTCAAATTTCATATAGATTAGAATGAGTTGAAATGAACAATTAGTTAAATTACACGCCTGACAATTCGATCGATAGCCGATTTAATTAGTATAATAGGAAATTATTATATCGCATCGTGTAAGGATATTTTTCACGATATCGATGAATTAAAAATGACATTTGAAAAACATGAAATACTCGATCGTATGTCGGTGAGATGACGTACCTAAAATCGAGTAATCATAAGAGTTAGAAAGCATACAACGTATCGAGCGTAGAGAACGCTCTAAAATATATTAGAAAAACGCTACGTTTGCGTCCGAACATTTTTTTTGGGCCCATAAAGCGTACTACATATCCTACAAGAGAAACTGACGATAATGAGAATCATTGCATAAAGTTTGCATGACAAAGATGCACAGCGATGTGTTTCAAAAATAACTATAAAAATAATATGCACGTTAATACGTCGATAAGGTAACCTGCACGAACACGACAGACAAACCATAGTAACATAGTAACCAAGCGAGTTATAAAATCGTTTAGTATTCCTTACTACAGAGGGCCGCATAAAGGTGATCCTTAATGATCATTATAAATTTTTATATAGATCAATCAAATTCGTTAATTCGTCCTAATTGTTTATTCTTCGTTAAAACTTCATTGGAATCGATAAAACTCGAAAACTTTAATTACGTTATCTTTATCATGAATTTAAACAAATGCGAAATACGATAATACGGCTCTTGATTGATTTTACGGAGCATGCGCGCCGAGAAAGAAACGCTTTCAACGAAAAAAAAAAAAAAAAAAGTATCAAGGGGGATTAGTTCTCGACGCGACCTCGCGAGGAGAACTTACATGTATTTTGATCCATATATTAGATTGTTAATAATCAGAAAATATATTACGCTTAAAATAAATAAAAAAAGAAACCTATAAAAATTACGTTTGATAACTTAACGGTCTTTCGCGATCGATCCTTTGATAAACATATTATTTTGTATACGATATTGAACCATTAACCATAAATGTATTATCTCGATCGATGCAACGCACACGAAGTTTCCTACGTGGATTACGCTAGCGGCTGGAATCGAAAAATTATGAAGTTCATGGGTATATGGCCGGAAGGAAGAGGAATCACCGATGCGTCCAGTTACAAAGTGTTATTCCCGATCTGTTTCATGTTTCTCTTCATTACCTTACCGCAAACGACGAATCTCTATTTCATTTGGGGTGATTTCGAATTGATCGTCGAAAATCTATCGATAGCGAACATGACTACCACAATTGCTATATTGAAGATAGCTGCTTTTTGGTCCAACGGAAGAAGTAAATATACATAAGATTATATTCCATTGAAGAATGGAGAGGTAGATTGAAAAATTAATATTATCATAAACCAATTATTTTCATCGTCAAGCTATGAAAGTACTTCTATCGCACATGGAAAACGATCGAAGGGAAGCTAAAGCCGAGGAGAACGTTAGGAGGATGATGAGAATCGCTGATATCAGCAGGATGATAACGGCTGGAAGTATCATAATGTGTAACTTTATTGTATTTACTTACGTGACATTAAGAACCCTATTGCTCCCGTATACCGGGCGGGTATTGTATTATCGTGCTTATTTCCCGTACGACACCGAAATCTTTCCAAATTTCGAAATAACCCTGATTGGCCAAATTACAGCCGAACTTTACACGGCCAACAGTTACACGGCCGTCGACACCTTCATGACCATGCTGATGTTACACGTTTGCGGACAATTTTCGAGTCTGAGCAAAAAATTGACCAAGCTGTGTTCCGAAAGAAACGATAATTTTCGAATTGATCTGGCAAGGATCGTGGAGAGGTACGACACGCTTAACAGGTACGAGAGAGAGAGAGAGAGAGAAAGAGAGAGAGAGAAATATACCTCGAAAACGTTTACCACAAACTTATGAGATATTTCTACTTTTCACAGATACGCCGAAGCAATCGAAGACAAATTCAACGGCATGTTGCTTATGCAAATGCTTGGTTGTACGATACAACTCTGCGTTCAATCCTATCAAGCAATTTCGGTAAAAAAAAAAAAAAAAAATTAGCTTCATTAATTCGAAATCTCAAAACGAAATCACTGTTCGTCGTGTGACTATATTTCAGGAACTTGTAAATAACGATCAAGGTCTCTTGATATTTCGACTATTCTTTTTTGTTATATACACGACGTACGTCATGTTTCACATCTATCTATATTGTTACGTCGGCCAGAAACTTTTTACCGAGGTAAATATGTAATTATGCATTAACATTTATTTCCTCGACGATAGAGAAAAAAGAAATTATAATATCGCAGGGATTGAAAATGGCATATGCCGCGTACGATTGCAACTGGTACGATCTACCACCAAGCGAAGCCAGATGTCTCATAATAATAATGCGCCGAGCACAAATATCATCGCGTATTACTGCAGGAAAATTTTGTTCCTTCAATCATGAGCTATTCGGCAAGGTAAGTAGCGAATTTCGATCTTCCGATTATAATAAATAGTATCGTGAAATTTTCCGATCCAACAGATATTAAAAACATCCATGGGTTACTTGTCCGTTCTATATGCGATGAAAACCAAAGATGTCGATTAAAACATTTGGTAAACGAAATTATTCAAACTAAAGTTAAATTATTCTATAATTAATTTTTAAATAATATTACGTTTAACTTAAATGTAACGATGTGACACGATTATACGTCTTTTCGTCAAATTTTACCGATTTAAATCCTGAATCCCGATATCACGAAACACTTAACGGAGTTAAAACGATGCATCGTCGGTAAGAAAAAATGTTTCCATAAATTTTTCGAAGTACAGTGACCACCCATAAGTAAATAATAAACCGAACAATTACATCTATCGACGATGAATTATATTTTTAAGAAATTATTATATCGTTTCGTGTAAGTATTCTTTTATAATATCGATAAATAAAAAGTGAATGAAAAAGATGTAATACTCAATGATATGTCGGTAAGATAACGTGCCGACAATGGAATAACCATAGCAGTTAAAACACGTAAAACGTATCGAGCGTGGAGAACGCTCTAAAACGGATTAGAAAAACTGATAAAAGTTAGTAGAGTGTTTTAATATGAAATCTGGACGCTACGTTTGCGTCCGAACATTTTTTTGGCCCATAAAGCGTACTATATATCCTACAAAAAATACTGACGATAATGAGAATCATTGCATAAAGTTTGCATGATAAAGATGCACAGCGATGTGTTTCAAAAATAACTATAAAAATAATATACGCGTTAATACGTCGATAAGGTTACCTGCACGAACACGACAGGCAAACCACAGTAACATAGTAACCAATCGAGTTATAAAATCGTTTAGTATTCTTTACTATAGAGGGCCACATAAAATGTGATCCTTAATGATTATTATAATTTTGATATAGATCAATCAAATTCGTCGATTCGTCTTAATTGTCTATTCTTCATTAAAGCTTCATTGGAATCGATAAAACTCGAAAACTTTAATTACATTATCCTTATCATGAATTTTAACAAATACGAAATACGGTAATACGACAATTGATTGATTTTACGGAGCATGCGCGCCGAGAAAGAAGCGCTTTCAGCGTAACAAAAAAAAATATCAAGTGGGATTAGTTCTCGATGCGTCCTTGCGAGGAGAGCCTACATGGATTTTGATCGAGGTATTATATCATTAATAATCAGAAAGTATATTACACTTAAGATGAAGGAAAAAAAAAGTAACCGATAAAAATTACGATTGATAAGAAAACGGTTTGACGCAATCGATCGTTTAATAAATATATATTATTTTATAATTAATATTAAACCATTAACCATAAATGTATCTCGATCGATGCGACGCACACGAAGTTTCCTACGTGGATTACGCTAGCGGCTGGAATCGAAAAATTATGACGTTCATGGGTATTTGGCCGGAGGAAAGAGGAATCACCGATGCGTCCAGCTACAAAGTTTTATTCACGATCGGTTTCATGTTTCTCTTCATTACCTTACCGCAAACGACGAATCTCTACTTCATTTGGGGTGATTTCGAATTGATCGTGGAGAATCTATCGGTGGGAAACATGACCACCACTATCGCTATATTGAAGACAGCAACCTTTTGGTCCAACAGAAGAAGTAACTATACATAAGATTTCTTTTGTAGTAGCGAGGTACATTAAAAAATAAATAATTTCTTAAAACCAATTGTTCGCATCCATCGTCAAGCTATGAAAGTACTACTATCGCACATGGAAAACGATCTGAGAGAAGCCGAAGCCGAGGAGAACGTCAAGAAGATGATGAGTATCGCTGTTATTAGTAGGAAGATAATAGCCGGGAGTATAATAATGTGTAACTTTGTTGCCTTAACTTTTCTGACATTAAAAACCCTTTTGCTCCCGTATACCGGACGGGTACTGTATTATCGTGCTTATTTCCCATACGACACCCGAATCTTTCCGAATTTCGAAATAACCCTCATTGGCCAAATTGCAGCCGCAATATATGTTGCGAATAGTTACACGGCTGTCGATACTTTCATGACAATGTTGATGTTACACGTGTGCGGACAATTTTCGAGCCTGAGAAAAAAATTGGCCAAGCTGTGTTCCGATAGCAAAGATAATTTTCGAATTGATCTGGCGAGGATCGTGGAAAAGTATGATGCGCTCAACAGGTACGACAAAATGAAGTGCGTTCAAACGGTTTTAGTATCAAGCGCCGCTTTCGCGCTCTTCAGATTTCATGTCGAAAAAAAAAAAAGAACCCAGCGCGCATTCGAACGATACGATAAACCGACGGCGGTCTCGTTACTTAGCGCCAGCAAACCCAAAATAAGAGAAACGTTTTCGCGCTACATGGCTCTTCTCGGCATGAAATTAAAAAAAAAAAAAAAAGAGCGTTGTCGCGCCGTTTGACTTTTCTCGGCCGTTCTTAAAAAAAAAAAAAAAAAAAAAAAAAAGAAAAAAAAATCTTTGTCACTTATACGATTAATAACGTTTATCAAACTTATACGATATTTCTACTTTTCACAGATACGCCGTAACGATCGAAGACAGATTCAACGGCATGTTGCTTATCCAAATGCTTAGCTGTACGGTACAACTTTGCGTCCAATCATATCAAGCAATTTCGGTAAAAAAAAAAAAAAAAAAAAAAAAATGGAAACAAAATTTAGCTATATAAATTTGATATCGTAAAATGTAAAAATATTCCAACGATTATTCCAGGCCCTTGTGGACGACGACCAAGGTCTCTTGATAGTCCGACTGTTCTTTTTTGCTATATACACGACGTACGTCATGCTTCACATCTACCTATATTGTTACGTCGGCCAGAAACTATTTTCCGAGGTAAATATGTAATTATGTGTTTAATTTTTTCCCCGATGAAATGAAAAAAAAAAAAAAGATGTGATATCGCAGGGAACTAAAATCGCTTATGCCGCGTACGATTGCAACTGGTATCATCTATCATCAAACGAGGCTAGATGTCTCATAATAATAATGTGTCGAGCACAAATATCATTGCGTATTACTGCAGGAAAATTTTGTTCCTTCAATCATGAGCTATTCGGCAAGGTAAGTAGCGAATTTCGATCTTCCGATTATAATAAATAGTATCGTGAAATTTTCCGATCCAACAGATATTAAAAACATCCATGGGTTACTTGTCCGTCCTATATGCGATGAAAACCAAAGATGTCGATTAAAACATTTGGTAAACGAAATTATTCAAACTAAAGTTAAATTATTCTATAATTAATTTTTAAATAATATTACGTTTAACTTAAATGTAACGATGTGACACGATTATACGTCTTTTCGTCAAATTTTACCGATTTAAATCCTGAATCCCGATATCACGAAACACTTAACGGAGTTAAAACGATGCATCGTCGGTAAGAAAAAATGTTTCCATAAATTTTTCGAAGTACAGTGACCACCCATAAGTAAATAATAAACCGAACAATTACATCTATCGACGATGAATTATATTTTTAAGAAATTATTATATCGTTTCGTGTAAGTATTCTTTTATAATATCGATAAATAAAAAGTGAATGAAAAAGATGTAATACTCAATGATATGTCGGTAAGATAACGTGCCGACAATGGAATAACCATAGCAGTTAAAACACATAAAACGTATCGAGCGTGGAGAACGCTCTAAAACGGATTAGAAAAACTGATAAAAGTTAGTAGAGTGTTTTAATATGAAATCTGGACGCTACGTTTGCGTCCGAACATTTTTTTGGCCCATAAAGCGTACTATGTATCCTACAAAAAATACTGACGATAATGAGAATCATTGCATAAAGTTTGCATGATAAAGATGCACAGCGATGTGTTTCAAAAATAACTATAAAAATAATATACGCGTTAATACGTCGATAAGGTTACCTGCACGAACACGACAGGCAAACCACAGTAACATAGTAACCAATCGAGTTATAAAATCGTTTAGTATTCTTCACTATAGAGGGCCACATAAAATGTGATCCTTAATGATTATTATAATTTTGATATAGATCAATCAAATTCGTCGATTCGTCTTAATTGTCTATTCTTCATTAAAGCTTCATTGGAATCGATAAAACTCGAAAACTTTAATTACATTATCCTTATCATGAATTTTAACAAATACGAAATACGGTAATACGCCTCTTGATTGATTTTACGGAGCATGCGTGTCGAGAAAGGAACGTTTTGAGCGTAAAAAAAAAAGAATATCAAGAGGGATTAGTTCTCGATGCGACGTCGCGAGGAGAGCTCACATGGATTTTGATCGAGGTATTACATCATTAATAATAATAAAAAAAAAAAAAAATATATTATAATAAAATAGAACGATAAAAAATAGGACTTATAACGAAACGATTTTTCGCAAACTATCGTGTAGTATATATGTGTGTGTGTGCGTGAGCGTGTATATATCTATACATGTATATATTATTTATATTTGATATTAAACCATTAACGACATAATTGTTTCTTTCGATCGATGCGACGGACAAAAAGTTTCATACGTGGATTACGCTTGCGGCTGGAATCGAAAAATTATGACGTTCGTGGGGATTTGGCCGGAGGAAAGAGGATTCAATTACGCGTCCAGCTACAAAGTCTTATTCCCGATCGGTTTTATGTTTCTCTTTATTACCCTACCGCAAACGGCGAATCTCTACACCATCTGGGGTGATTTCGATATGATTGTCGAGAATCTATCGCTCGTAAACATACTTGCCATGATAGCCCTATTGAAGATAGCAACTTTTTGGTCCAACGGGAAATGTAATTATACATAAGATTTTTTTTTCTTTTTTTCTTTGGAATAAGCGAGATGTACATACATTCGCAGATGACGATTTTCATTAAAAAAAAAAAAAAAAATAAATAAATAAATAAAATAAATAAAGTAAATAAATAAAATTATTTCTATCGTCAAGCTATGAAGGTACTTCTATGGCTCATGGAAAACGATCGAGAGGAAGCTAAAGTCGAGGAGAACGTTAGGAAGATGATCAGAAACGCTGATACCAGCAGGATGATAACGTCTGGAAGTATAATAATATGTAACTTTCTTGTCTTTATTTATGCAACATTGAGAACCCTTTTGCTACCGAATACCGGACGGGTTTTGTATTATCCTGCCTCCTTCCCGTACAACACCCATATCTTTCCGAATTTCGAACTAACCCAGATCGGACAAATTACAGCCGCGCTTTTCGCAGCCAACAGTTACACGACCATCGACACTTTCATGACAATGTTGGTGTTACACGTGTGCGGACAATTTTCTATTCTCAGGAAAAAATTGACCACGCTGTGTTCCAAAATTAACGATAATTTTCAAATTGATCTGGCAGGGATCGTGAAAAAGTACGATACTCTTAACAGGTACGAGAACCGAAAAAGTTAGTATAAAAATGTTCAACAAACTTTATATTATCTATATTTAAACTATACTATATCTTTACTTTTCATAGATATGCCGAAACGATCGATGATAGATTCAACGGCATATTGCTTATGCAAATGATCGGCTGTACGGTGCAACTGAGCGTTCAATCCTATTATACGCTTTCGGTAAAAAAGAACAAATGAAAAAAAGAAAATCAGCTATATCAATTAGATGTCAAAAAACGTAATCATGCTCGTGCGACTATTCCAGACCTTTGCGAATGACAATCGTGGTATTTTGATGGTCCAACTATTCTTTTTTACGATATACACGACGTACGTCATGCTTCACATCTATCTGTATTGTTACATCGGCCAAAAACTTTTTTCCGAGGTAAATATGTAATTCTGTATTTAATTTTCTTTTTTTTTTCCCGACGAAAAGAAAAAGAAAAAAAGATGTAATATCGCAGGGAACGAAAATCGCTCGTGCCGCGTACGATTGCAACTGGTACCATCTATCACCGAACGAGGCCAGATGTCTCATAATAATAATGTGTCGAGCGCAAATACCATCGTGCATTACCGCAGGAAAATTTTGTTCCTTCAATCATGAACTTTTTGGCAACGTAAGTAACAAATTTCGTTCTTCCGATTGTAATAAACATTACCCTGAAATTTTTCAATCCAACAGATATTAAAAACGTCCGCGAGTTACTTGTCCGTTCTATATGCGATGAAAATCAAATATGTCGATTAAAACTATTTGTAAGGTGAAATTATTTTCAAGCGAAATTCAATTGTTCTTTAATGATTTTTTTTTAAGTGATATTACGTTTACTTGAATGTAACGAGGAAACACGATTACGCGTCTTTTTATCAACTTTGTATCGATTTATATCCTTAAACCCGATATCACGAAATAATTCACGCTGGTAAGACGACGATGCATCGTCGGTAAGGAAAAATGTTTACCATGAATCTATTAAAGAAGAGAAATGACCACGAGTGTTAAGTTACGTAAAGAAATGACAAGGGGTTTAGAAATTCTTACAATAGAGGGATCTCTTTAAAAATCATCTTACGCATAACTACGTAATCGTACGAACAGAGAAAGGATTCATAATACTCGGAGTAAATCGTCACGATCTAAAAAAAAAAAAAAAAAATCGCTAATCGAAACCCCATTACACGCTTCGTTCCAGCACGACGACGATCGTAATCGTTCGAAATATTAATACGATTATATTTTCTCGGTACCATTGATAACACGACGAAAGTTACTTTATCGAGCTTGAAATAAGCTTCGAATAGAAGCGAATACGATTGTTCGTTCGGTGATGTGAACGAAAATTCACGATCGAATCGTGAATTATTTACGAGCATTATCAATTGGATATCATCGAATCATGAAAATCGTATCGTTTCAATTAATGAACGATTATCACGATATTTTGCCGATCCATCTACGTTCTAAAGTTTCATACGCGTGTATTAATATTTGCGATTGGAATCGTAACGTTATGAAGATATATTTGAAATCTGGCAAAAAGGAATGAAAATATAATCGACCATAGAGTTACTCGATCCTTCTTCTAACGCTTGGTACGATGTCACTGTTCGTTGGAATACCGCAAACGATTGGGTATTTACTTAATACAGGAATTAATATCGATTTGACCATCGAAAAACAACTTGTCGATAGGAAACACAAATGCGTCGTTCGCGATCGTGAAATCAACCATACCGTTACGGTTCTATTATAAATTTCATTTCTATTCTGAAACTACGACTCCTATGTATTTAATGTTGGTAACTCGGTGCATCGTCGGTAACGTCTAATGTTCACCGTGTAAATCTTCGACGAAGAAGAGGGAGAAGAAGAAGGATAAAATAAGGTGACCACGGGAGTTACGGAATAATAAATAGCGTTGCAATAGCCTTAGACGTTCCTACTATAGATGGATCTCTTCGAGACGAGCATTATTATAGGAAGCTAACCGTAAAAGACTTACTTACGATTGTTATTTATGATTCGTCGGGTTCGTTCGTTCGTTCGTTCGTCCGTCCGTCCGTCCTAAGCGATGAAAAATTATTATTTATTTTTCACAAACGGATTGAAATAATAAAAGAAAGAAAAAAATTGCACGATCAATTAAACGAACGCGAGGGAAGAAGTTTGTTCGTGGAGCATGCGCTGGAGATGGAAAAGCCTCAAACAGAAATTCAACGACGAAGGATCAATTCACGACGCGCCGCTGTGATGGAAGCTTGCATGGATGCGAGCCGAGGTATTTCAACAATTCGATTTAACAATCATCCATTAATCCCGATTTATTCGAAATCGCGAGCATTAGTTTCGTCATGTCGTTAAAAAAAAAATGAATAAATAAATAAAATAAAATAAAATAATTTACATTTTTCAAATTTACAAAAGATTACCATAAATAATAATTTTGCCGATCCCGTCCCTATGCTCCAAAGTTTCCTACGTGGATTACATTTGCGGCTGGAATCGTTACACGATGAGGATATTGGGTATCTGGCCGGAGGAAAGAAAATATAATCGATCATCGAGTTACATGGTTCTTCTACCAATTGGCATGATGTTACTGTTCATCAACATACCGCAAACGATAGATCTCTACTACGTATGGGGCGACATCGATTTGACCGTAGAAAATCTATCGGTCGGAAACATGACCGTTTTAATAGCCGTTTTGAAGACAACCATCTTTTGGTTCAGCGGAGGATGTAATTACACGTCTGATTATCATTAGTTTTCATTCACTCGTAAATACTTTTCGTTCATCTTTTTTTTTTTTCCTTTTGAAACTATCCGACGTAAGGTAAACTGCCTCTATTTTTTTTTTTTTTTGATTTTCTTTTTTTTCCTCCCCTAACGTTGAATCGAAATATTTTCCCTCCTCGTCCTCGTTAAAAGTAAAAATTCACGTCCTATGTATAAAAAGATATAATATATTTTATTTCGATTAAAATCGTATCGCTCAAGCCCTAAGTATTCTACTGTCTCGCATGGAAATGGATCGAAAGGAAACGATTACCGAGGAGGAAAGAGGAAGAATGACGAGGATCGCGACAATTTGTAGAAAAATATCCATTTGGAGTACATTAACTTATTGCACAATCGTCATTCTCTTCGTCGTTATTCATATAATATTAATTATCTACACCGGGCATGTACTCATATTGCGCTGTTACTTCCCTTACGACAAACTTTCTACGCCATATTACGAGCTAACTATTTTTGGACAAACCGTGGCTGGATATTGCACGGGTGGAACGTACACGTCTGTGGACACGTTCGTGGTTACATTGGTCTTTCATGCGTGCGGACAATTTCAAAATTTGAGACAACGGCTGTCGAATTTGTCCCCCGATAATGACTACGAATTTAAAGCCGAACTAGCTCGAATCGTTAAAAAACACGATTCCCTAAACAGGTAGAGACGTTTTCTAACGAAAAAAATAAATAAATAAATAAATAAATAAATAAATAAAAGAATACAATAAAATTTTTAATTTATCCTTTATCATTTACATCGATAGAATTTAAAAATGACAATGATCGACGCGATAAATTTCAATAATTTTCGAATCAATCGTTTCTTGGTTTAACGACATTTTCTTCTTCCTCGTTTATAGATTCGTCGACACGATCGAGAAACAATTCAACGACATGTTGCTACTGCAAATGCTCGGCTGTTCGATGCAACTTTGCGTAACGTGTTTTCAGGCGCTCTTGGTGAGATTTTAATGGAAACATTATCGAAATTTAATCGAGAGTTACATCTATGATCGTATTTCAAGGCACTTCAAGGTAACGGCGGAATGATTCTTATCCAAACGTTATTCTTTGGATTCTATTTGATATACGTTTTGCTACAGATCTATTTGTATTGTTATATCGGCGAGAAACTCATTTCGGAGGTAATTAATTACCTTAATTAATCAATTGATTAATTCAATTATTATTGGTGGAAAGGTAAACGCGAATAAGACCATAGTCGTTTTGATTTTTACAGAGCATGGGAATGGCCGATGCGGTGTACGAGTGTCAGTGGTATAATTTATCCCCTAATCAAACCAAATCCCTAATGATTATCATGTTTCGTGCGCGCTTACCCGTCCGCATTACAGCGGCCAAATTTTGTTCATTCAGTCACAAACTTTTTGGCAAGGTAAGTTCGACGATATTACGCTCTCATATATATTAACCTTTAACAGGATAAATTATTCTTTGTAAAAGTAAAAAAAAAAAAAAAGAAAAGAAAAGAAAAAAAATGTACTCCGTGCGTAGATACTGAAGACATCGATGAGTTATTTGTCTTTACTTCACGCGATGAATATTGTTAATGAGGAATAAAATGTGTCAATGCGTCGAAAATTTGACCGATTAAGCGAATCAACGAGCTATCGATTAATATATTAAGGAATTATATTTACGCAAAGTCATTAACTATGTAATTCCTGTGCAAATCCTTCCTTCATCCCACCAAACAAACAAACAAACAAACAAACAAAAAAAAAGGAAGACTATTTCATCAATGCCCAAGCTATCGCGTTTCGGTAATTTTCGTCGGATGGTGCAATCTTTCTCCCTAGAAAAAAAAAAAAAAAAAAAAAAAAAGATGAAAAAAAAAAGATCTAAATCTCCAATACTAATTTACGTCTATCACGACACGTACGTAAAAACAGCGATATGAAAAGCGATATAACTTTCTAATTACAATGAAAAAAAAAAAAAGCAAGCCACAGAATATCGTTCTTTTCGCGTCAATATTTTTGTTCTTCCTATGTGCGATGAAAAGAAAAAAAAAAAAAAAATAAAATAAAATAAAATAAAATAAAAGGAAAAAACTGACAAGAAAATTTATTCGCGCAAATTCAATGCTACCGATATACCTAATCATAAGAGAATACTATATAATCAAACGATTTGTAAAAAAAAAAAAAAAAATTTACCGTTAACCTTATTATAACCTACGAGATTATGTCCGATCGTATCTCCCCTTTTTTTTTTTCAAGTATTATCCGCTTACGTTCGGAAAGTAAAAGCATCGAAGTACTTGGGGAGTTGGTTACCCAAGGGATCGTCGGTAACGTAAAAAAAGTTATCGCAAATCTTAGACCAACGTAACCCCTAGAGTTAGATTGTACAAGTAGCAAACGGCTTTGAATGTCTTACCACAGAGGGATCTGTTCAAAGCGATCATACAAATAGCTATACGTATCACAAACGGAATAAAAAAAAATACGTACACTTTCTACGAATAATAAGTTTAGTGGGGATAGGAAAAGAAAAAGCACACTTGTTCATTTGATAACGCATAATTGTTAATCTTAAGGATGGAAAAATATATTTAAGAAATTAATACGATTAATTGTCCCGAGTACGTAGGTAACGCATAGTAGCGGATTATTCTTACGGAGCATGCGCTAGAAAGGTATATACTTTAAACGGAAACGCACTAGGAAGGATCAGTTCCCTGTACGTCGCTATAAAGGAAATTCTACTCATGGATTTGACCCGAGGTATAGCCGATTACTCGGACTGAATATATAAAAGAAAAAGAAAGAAGAAAAAAAAAAAAAAAAAAAAAAAAAGAAAAAGAAAATAAAAATTGGATGAAATTTACCGTCAGTAATTAATTCGTACTGATCGATTAGTTTCGTCAAATCGTTTGTAATATTGTTATCTTAATATTGTAAACTTATTATTACTGATAATTTAAACTTTATCGATATCTCGGTCAATGTGTCAAAGTTTCCTACGTCGATTATATTTACGGATGGAATCGTCACATTATGAAGATATTCGGGATCTGGCCGGAGGAAAGGAAATACAATCGAGCATCGAGTTATGTGGTACTATTGCCACTCACCATGATGTTACTCTTCGTTGGGATACCACAAACTATAGATCTCTACTTCGTATGGGGTAATATCGACCTGATAGCTGAAAACTTGTCGTTGGGAAACATGACAGTTTTATTAGCTATCTTGAAGACGACCATCTTTTGGTTCAGTGGAAGATGTAATTAATGTTTCATTTCCATTATTATTACATTCTATTATATATATTATATTTGATTGAACTATCACGTGCACTTTTTTCTATGAGACTATTGACGACCTTTATTTTTCAATTTTCTTTTTCTTCTTTTTCCTTTTCCTTTAACCCTTTCACGATATAACTTCATTCTATTCGTTTCTTTTATTATCCGTAAATACATACAAAAAAGTGATTTTCTTTCGATAAATTTATAATTACTCAAGCAATTAGCGTTCTACTGTCGAATATGGAGGAGGATCGAAAAACTACGAAAAACGAGGAAGAGGAAAGGAGGATGATGAGGACTGCCAAAATTTGCAGACGCGTATCTCTCGGATGTATTTTAACGTCGAAAGTACTCGTTCTTCTTTTCGTCGCTCTACATTTTGTTTTAGTACGTTTCGTCGGCCGTACTCTCATACTTCGCTCTTATTTTCCTTATGACATACGAACAACGCCGAATTACGAGCTGACAGTATTCGCACAAACCGTTGCCGCGTACTGTACCAGCGGGACGTACACGAGCGTAGACACATTCGTGATCATTTTAATATTTCACGCGTGCGGACAGTACGAGAATTTGAAGCAACGCTTACGCGATTTGCCATCGCACGGAGACAAACGGTTCAAGATAGAGCTCTCTGAAATCGTTAAAAAGCACGATTCTCTGAACAGGTATGCGTTTCCAAAATTTTTATCCCTCCTTTATATACATATATTCGTTTATATATTTTTTATTTTATCTTCTTTTTTTTTTTTTTTACATTATAAAATTTCGTAACAACCGCACGCGTCCTAATCCCCATTTCCGATCGATTCGCTGCGAATGATGTCTGTTTTTTGTTTTGTTTTGTTTTGTTTTTATTTTTTTTTTTTTTTTTCTTATTTTGCAGATTCGCCGATACGATCGAGGAACTATTTAACGACATGTTACTGTTGCAAATGCTCGGCTGCACGGTACAACTTTGCGTTACCTGCTTTCTGGTGATATTGGTGAGATTCTAGACGTACTTTTAATAGATTATTTTCATGGAAAAACTTGTACAAATAAAAGTGTATATATTATATATACATATATATATATATATATATATATATATATATATATATATATATATATATTCATGATCGTTCCATAGTCCATCGGAAGAAATAATGAAATGATTTTAGTTCAACTGACTTTCTTTGCAACCTTCATAATATACATCTTGCTACAAATATATTTGTATTGTTATACAGGCGAGAAACTTTTTTCCGAGGTAATCGATTCTACTTTTTATTTCCTTTATTTATTTATTTATTTATTTTTTTTTTTTTTATCTATTTTACGTTTTCTCTTTTCTTCCTAAAAAAAAAAAAAAAAAAAAAAAAAACGGTAAGATGAATGAAATTATGATACTACGATACTCGATTTTATAGAGCATAGGAATTATTGATGCCGCTTACGAATGTCCATGGTACGAATTATCGCCCAACGAAGCTAAATCGCTCATTATAATTATGCTACGAGCACGAATACCTTTGCACATAACAGCTGGCAAATTTTGTCCATTTAGTCATAACCTTTTTAGCAGTGTAAGTAACAATGTCGTTAACATTGAAGTACAGGATTAAAACAAAAGAAAATAATTCTTGTATCTATATGCATATATATATATATATATATATATATATATATATATATACATATATATGTATATAAATGGATCGTTTATTTTAAAAGTGGGGTAAGTTCATTTTTCTAAAAAAAAAAAAAAAATGAGGTCACATAATATGTCATTAAATTTAGTGTAAACATTTTTTTTCCAACTGGTTAATATTTAATACCTTAAAAAATGCCAATGCTTAAATCAATTTAATAATTGGCCACTAAAAGAAATTGCGTAGCGATTGATATGCGAACCTTTAATTTTGTCGAAACAACAAAGAATGAACTTGCACCACTCTTAAGGTAAACGATCCGTGTATGTATGTATGTATGTGTATATATATATATATATTTTTTTTTTCGTAGATTTTAAAAACATCGATGAGTTACTTGTCGGTACTCTATGCGATGAATATCGTAAATGCCGAATGAAATGTACATATCTATTGTCAGACGTTTAACGGTAGTAAAGTAATGCAAAGAAAGATAGCGACTCACCGAGATAAGTAAATAAATAATTGTATTTTAACAAGGCTATTACGTTTTTTTAACATCTGTCAATTGCATCGTACTTAACGTCCTGACGAAATAAAGTCGCTACGTTCGCAAGTTCTCGATGCACGAACTTTGTCAATATCAAAAGGATAGTTTATGTTGGATAATGGATGATATCGACAATGCGTGTCGGTAAGTTAACATATTCTAGTGACAGATAAACAGATGATAGTGTAACCTCGGGAGTTATGGCACGCAAGCCATACCGATAGAATCGCTTAGGGTGACCATCGACAGAGGGATCTTTCCAGGATACTCGTCCCATAAAAGATATCACTGTGTCTATAGAAAAGACTGTCATTATAGTACCTGCGTTCCCCTGATTTCATAGAGCATGCGCCCTAACGCGTCATTCAAGAAAAACAACGTCGCGTGATATGCGAAAGAAACCGAAGAAAAGAATCAGTTCTTGATACGACGTCGTTAAAAGAACCAACATGAACGTTGGCAGAGGTAGACTATCGCCTCAAACATTTTCTCCATTTCAATTTCTCAATTATCCTTAAACGATTAATCGATCTATTTGTCCTATTGTTTTCATTGTTCTTCGAAATATCGTTCGTTATTAAAAAAAAAAAAAAAATGTCACGATAAAGAACGATACGATAATTGATCATAATGTTGCTATGACCCATTTCTAAAGTACATATCGTCCATATAATTACATTTTCTCTTTCTATCTCTATCTCTATCTCTCTCTCTCTCTCTCTCCCCTTGTCGCTCCTGGGAATAGGATCCCAAAACTTTTCGGAATTGAATAATATATCATATTGATCCCGCACGTTGCGGTCACGCGATCGTGACCAACGGATATGTCATTCACTACATAATTCCTATATATTTCCAAAATTATTGCACGCCCCTATGCGTGTATAATCTAATTCGTTTATACTAACGCGTCCTATGTTAACGAAAGTATCGCAAGTGGAATACGCATGTGGATGGAACTTATACACGATGAAATTCATTGGGATTTGGCCAGAGGAGAGGAGTTTCGATCGGATCTCGAGCTACAAAGTGTTAATAGGGTTTGCATTCATCATCTTCTTCTGCACTATACCTCAATCGATAATACTGTATCTCGATCGAAACGACTTCGACTTGGTCATGGAAAACTTATGTGTGGACAACATGAACGGAACGATCTCGGTCATAAAGATGATATTCTTTTGGACTAGCGGAGGACGTAAATACATGAAATTTATTTCAACCTTTCTATTACTGCGCGTAAATTAATAACTCGCACATGTTTCGTTCTATTCGACTATTGTCATTGCATTAATCGATGTATTCGATTTTATTCGTTTATAGATTATAATTAATAGGTTATGATTATACAAGCACCAAGTAGTAATATAATCTTTTGTTATTTATTTATTTATTTTTTTTTTTCAAAGACACGACAAAAATAAGTTAGAGAGGGTTAACAAAAATATATAAAAGATTATTCGACATTTAATATTTTTACTGCGTGATCTTTAATTTAATTTATATATATATATATATATCGTTTCGATTAAAGACATGAAGAATCTTCTCTCCGCAATGGAGGAAGACTGGAAGGAAGTGACAACGAAAGAGGAAGAAAAGAAAATGATGAAACTAGCGAAATTTAGTAGGATTTTAGCTACGACTGCGACCGCCATTTGTTACGCCCTTATGATGGTTTACGCTGTGAAAAGATTTCTATCGATGCGCACCGAAGGTCGTCTACTATTTCTCTCGGCATATTTTCCGTTCGACATAATGACGAGTCCAATATTCGAATTGACGATAATCGGTCAAATGATCGGTTTGGTATCTTATACCACAGCGTATACGGCAGTGGATACCTTCGTAGCCATGCTGATTCTTCACGTGTGCGGTCAACTTTCGAGACTACAAAACGATCTGATCAATTTGAATTCCGGCACGAGAAACGAATTTCAAATTAAATTGAGTTACATCGTCAAAAGGCACGATCATTTGAACAGGTAATTTATCCAGGATATTAATAATTATAATATATTATGATACAGTATATCACGATAAAATTATACGAAAAATTTTTATAAAGGTTCGTCGAAACGATAGAGGAACGATTCAACGTAATGTTTCTTTTTCAAATACTCGGATGTACCCTACAATTGTGCATCGAATGTTTTCAAGGACTTTTGGTATATTTTCAAAAAATAAAGAAAATAAAAAACACAGATTCGTTATGTCCATCCATATATCGGTCTAGATTCATCTCTGAATTTTTCAGTAGATTGCAAGCAAGTACAACCATTTTCAAAAATACTGTATGTACGCTGCAACGCCATAACTGTGTAACAATTTTAATAATCATTCCAAATTATTCACACATACTTCATCGATAGCACGATGATTTCTCTGCATCTACTAAAAAATTCAGATAACACTTACGATTAATCGATCGTAAAATATCTAATGGAGAGTACGAATTTCAGTTAATGGCCGGTGATATAGAACAAATGCCACTGGGAGAGATATTTTTCTTCGATTTCTACATAGTCTACGTTCTACTTCAACTGTATCTCTACTGCTACGTCGGTGAAAAACTATGGTCGGAGGTGAACGAAACGTAAATGATTAAAAAATATCTTCTAAATAAAATGCAAAGCTACCGAATAAAAATCCGTCCTTTCAGAGTAGCAAACTTGCTCGTGCCGCGTACGAATGTAAATGGTACGATTTACTACCTAACGAGGCCAGATCACTGATTTTTATAATACGCCGAGCACGATCACCTTTGCACCTGACAGCTGGCAAATTCTGCATTTTAAATCATGAACTTTACAGCACCGTAAGTAGTAATAATCCCGTCGTGCTACTTAAAAAAAAAAAAAAAAACAACTTTTTTTTTCTACACCTAAATATATCGAACGATCGTAGGTAATAAAAACCGAAGGACACGTACATCGAATTATTTTTTTTTTTTCTTTGTGCAGGTCTTGAAGACATCAATGGGATATCTATCTGTTTTGCGTGCGACGATGATAAAAGACGAATAATATTTTACAAAGCAATATATAAGTTACTGTATTACACTAGTGTGGAATATTTAAAAAAAAAAAAAAAAAAAAAAAGAATAACAAAATTATACCTAAATTACATTTTACTCGTTGTTTAATTCGAGTATTCATTAATCGTAATTTTGGAATATTTTTTGTATATATATATATATATATATATTTATTTATTTATTTATTTATTTATTTATTTATATGTAATTTCTTTTGTCATCACCTCAGCGTACGCGCACTAAATGTTAATAATCGTAACAAACGAGTGAGGAGATACATTCTAATTCTAATTATTGTAAAGTCAGGGTATGTCCTTCGAATAACAGCTTTAGGCGAAAGAGATAACAACAGCAGTATGTATTTCTGTCAAATGAAATATCTCATTCTGAAACATTTCGTTTCCATAAGCCCCAATCGTGGTTAATATTTCCTCGCTTGAATAAAACGAATGAACGCTCATCGCGTTAAAAGAAAAAAAAAAAAAAAAAAAAGAAAAAAAAAATTAGTAAGTTAATCTATGTCTCCAGACGCGAACAAAAAATATTAATAAGGCGGTATCATATGAAATTCGATCGTGGAGTATCCAAGCCGGAGAAAGGAAAGCGCACGGAGGAGGAGGAGGAGGAGGAGGAGGAGGAGGTGAAAGAGCAGGAAACGGGAGAATAAAAAATGAGTAAATTTTATTAAAGACATCCCTGTCAAGCTACGAGTACGCGACATCAAGTTGGAAATAATATTATCGTTCCCAAGCCACCACCTCCTCCTCCTCCTCCTCCTCCTCCTCCTCCTCCTCCTCCTCCTCCTCCTCCCCCGTCACCACCTTTGTTCTCACATTGCCACCAGAATTTATCCCCTCGGACTGTTACATACACTTCGCCGAGAAGCGTTAATACATTTTTTAACAGGTAAGACTTCGATTCGTCACATAATACTTTGAATGCTCAAGTTCGCACAATACCACTCTCGACGCATGCATGATTAATAAGGAAGAACCAATGAAGCTATCAATTAGGGCGATCTCATTCGAGCTATAGGTTCATCGAATATTCTAAGGACAGTAGTCAACTCATCTCCTTCGGTAGGACTCGAATATGAGCTATAAACTTTTACTGCCAGGATCACGTTAGTCACCGAAGACGTCGTCTCTATGAATATATATATATATATATTGGGTGTCTGGCCAAAGGAAAAAACAAAAAGAAAGTAGAAAAAGAATTGAACGAAGCATCGAACTAATTTGTACATACTAAAGATAACACGCGATCACTGTGACACAGGTATATTCCATTTAAACTCGATTTCTCCTTGAGTTTCATATTTAAGAAATTTTCTTAATAAAGCTATATGATTCCTCTACTTCTAATCGATACCTCGCAAATGTTTCTTTTCAGATTCGTCGATAACAATCGAGGAATAATTTAATGACACGTTGTCGTCAAAAAATGAACGGCCGATCGATATAATTTTGGGTTTACGTGTTACAGCGGTGGTAACGTGAGATGCTTTCGGTGAGATGTTAAATGAATTACTGAAAATATTAGTACGAATGAAAGATGAAACGAGTACGATACCAAATTTTTTTCTTCGGTATCTATTTAATATACGATTGGGTTCAAATCTATTTATAACGTTATATCGGCTAACTGATCTTATTTCGGAGATAATTAATTTTCACTTTTATATTTCCTTACGAAAAGATGTTAAATGAAAATGATCTAGATCGTAATACCTGATTTTATAGGGCATAGAAATGGTCGATACGGTACAGTAAACTTATAGTACAGTCAGACTTAATAAAAAAAAATATATATATTCCATTATGATATATGTATTGCAGGTTTTTCGACGATTTTAATTGACGGTATTTCATACGATGGGCAAATGTAAATGTATTATCAAACATCGAGCGGTAAAGGTGCAAAACGATTTCCTGAATACTCCATATTAGCGAATAATTATTTCTACTTCGATGAGCTTGATTACGTGTTATCAAAAGTTTTCGATGGCTATATGCCAATACATGTCCCATACCACAAAATAAATCTTATTAAGTATTCAACTTTATCAGCATTGAAAGGAAACGTTTGCTAGATATTTGCGTTGTCTTGCGTGTCGGTAAGTTAACATACTCCAGTGTCAGCTAGACCGATGACAGACTAACCGCAAGAGTTACGACACGCGAGACACACGGCAAATCGTTTGGAGTGTCCAACGATAGAGGGATCCAATCGGGATAACGATCCCTAAAAGACTTTCGCATTTTACGGAAAAGAATTTAAATATTTTATAAAATAGAATAATAATCTTCTCGAAGTCAAAGTACTTCGTTCGTCATTATTTCGTTCGTATCAAAGATCGAACATTATCGACAATAAATAATCTGTACGATCATTCTATTCGCAACGTTCGTTGTTTTCACGGAGCATGCGCCCCACGCATTATTCGAGAAAAATGTCATAAAAAATGCGAAAGAAACCGAAGAAAAGAATCAGTTCTTGATACGACGTCGTCAGAAGAACCAACATGAACGTTGGCCGAGGTAGACTATCGCTTCAAACGTTTTCTCCATTTCATTTTCTCAATTATCCTTAAACGATTAATCGATCTATTTGTCCTATTGTTTTCATTGTTCTTCGAAATATCGTTCGTTATTAAAAAAAAAAAAAAAATGTCACGGTAAAGAACGATACGATAATTGATCATAATGTTGCTATGACCCATTTCTAAAGTACATATCGTCCATATAATTACATTTTCTCTTTCTATCTCTCTCTCTCTCTCTCTCTCTCTCTCTCTCCCCTTGTCGCTCCTGGGAATAGGATCCCAAAACTTTTCGGAATTGAATAATATATCATATTGATCCCGCACGTTGCGGTCACGCGATCGTGACCAACGGATATGTCATTCACTACATAATTCCTATATATTTCCAAAATTATTGCACGCCCCTATGCGTGTATAATCTAATTCGTTTATACTAACGCGTCCTATGTTAACGAAAGTATCGCAAGTGGAATACGCATGTGGATGGAACTTATACACGATGAAATTCATTGGGATTTGGCCAGAGGAGAGAAGTTTCGATCGGATCTCGAGCTACAAAGTGTTAATAGGGATTATCTTTATCCTCTCGTTCTGCACTATACCACAATCGATAATACTATATTTCGATCGAGACGACTTCGACTTGATTATGGAAAACCTATCGGTGGACAACATGAATGGAACGATCGCATTCATTAAGATGATGTTCTTCTGGTCTAGCGGAGGACGTAAATACATGAAATTTATTTCAACCTTTCTATTACTACGCGTAAATTAATAACTCGCACATGTTTCGTTCTACTCGACGCGGAATATACGCTTGTCATTGCATTAATCGATGTATTCGATTTTATTCGTTTATAGATTATAATTAATAGGTTATGATTATACAAGCACCAAGTAGTAATATAATCTTTTGTTATTTATTTATTTATTTTTTTTTTTCAAAGACACGACAAAAATAAGTTAGAGAGGGTTAACAAAAATATATAAAAGATTATTCGACACTTAATATTTTTACTGCGTGATCTTTAATTTAATTTATATATATATATATATATCGTTTCGATTAAAGACATGAAGGATCTTCTCTCCGCGATGGAGGAAGACTGGAAGGAAGTGACAACGAAAGAGGACGAAAAGAAAATGATGAAACTAGCGAAATTTAGTAGGATTTTAGCAACGAGAGCTACCGCCATTTGTTACTCCCTTATCACGGTTTATGCTGTGAAAAGATGTCTATCGATGCGTAGCGACGGTCGTCTCCAATTCCTTTCGGCATATTTTCCATTCGACACAATGAAGAGTCCAATATTCGAATTCACATTCATCTGTCAAATAATCGGTTCGGTATATTATACCACAGCGTATACGGCAGTGGATACCTTCGTAGCCATGTTGATTCTTCACGTGTGCGGTCAACTTTCGAGACTACAAAACGATCTGATCAATTTGAATTCCAGTACGAGAAACGAATTTCAAATTAAATTGAGTTACATCGTCAAAAGGCACGATCATTTGAACAGGTAATTCATCCAGGATATTAATAATTATAATATATAATGATACAGTATAACACGATAAAATTATACGAAAAATTTTGTAAAGGTTCGTCGACACGATAGAGGATCGATTCAACGTAATGCTTCTTTTTCAAATACTCGGATGTACCCTGCAATTGTGCATCGAATGTTTTCAAGGACTTTTGGTATATTTTCAAAAAAAAAAAAAAAAAAAAAAAATACACAGATTCGTTATGTCCATCCATATATCGGTCTAGATTTATCTCTGAATTTTTCAGCAGATTGCAAGCAAGTACAACCATTTTCAAAAATACTGTATGTACGCTGCAACGCCATAACTGCGTAACAATTTTAATAATCATTCCAAATTATTCACACATACTTCATCGATAGCACGATAATTTCTTTGCATCTACTAAAAAATTCAGATAACACTTACGATTAATCGATCGTAAAATAACTAATGGAGAGTACGAATTTCAGTTAATGGCCGGAGAAGTAGAACAAATGCCGTTGGTAGAGATCTTTTTCTTTGGTTTCTACATATTCTACGTTCTACTTCAACTTTATCTCTACTGCTACGTCGGTGAAAAACTATGGTCGGAGGTGAACGAAACGTAAATGATTAAAAAGTATCTTCTAAAAAAAATGCAAAGCTACCGAATAAAAACCTGTCCTTTCAGAGTACCGAGCTTGCTACTGCCGCATACGAATGCAATTGGTACGATTTATTACCGAACGAGGCAAGATCACTGATACTGATAATCCGTCGATCTCGGACACCTTTGCGCCTGACAGCTGGCAAATTCTGTATTTTCAATCATGAACTTTACAGCACCGTAAGTAATAATAATCCCTCGAGACTCTACAAATAAACAATTTCGTTTTCTACACCTAAATATATCGAACGATCGTAGCTAATAAAAACCGAGAGACACGTACATCCAATTATTTTTTTTTCCTTTTTGCAGGTCTTGAAGACATCAATGGGATATCTATCTGTTTTGCGTGCGACGATGATAAAGGAGGAATAATATTTTACAAAATAATATATAAGTTCCTATATTACCCTAGAATCGAATATTTTCAACGAAAAAAAAAAAAAAAAAAAAATACTTATTTCAAGATTATATTTTGCTCGTTTTTTAATTCGATGATTTATTAAATCGTAATTCCGACAAATTTTGTACACACATATATATATGTGTGTGTGTGTGTGTGTGTGTGTGTGTGTACTTTTGTCGTCACTCCAACGTACGCACACAAAATTTTAATGATCGTAACAAACGAATATTTTTTTTCACAACAGCTCTAGACGAAGGGAACAAAAGCAGTACGTATTTATGAATGAAAACACGAATTATCTCATTCTAAAACTTTTCGTTTCCAACACCCAAATCATGGTTCATATTTTCTCGCTAAATAAAACGAATTAAGGCTGATCGCGTTAAAAAAAAAAAAAAAAAAGAAAATAAATTAATTATTTTACGTGTCCAGACGATAAAAAAAAAAAAATATTAATAAGCCGTTATCGTACGATATTCGATAGTAATATCCACGTCGAAGAAAAGAAACGCGCGCGTTGTGTCCGAAAGATCACGAAAGGAGAGAGGAGGAGGAGGAGGAGGAGAAGGAGGGATGAGTGGAGATGAATGAGCAGGAAACGGGAGAATAAAAAACGAGGAAATTTTTTTAAGGGCATCCCCGTGAAGCGACGACTACGCGATATAAAGTTGGAAATAATTTTTTCGTTCCCAGTCCAGCGCCTCATCCACCCACCGTCACCATTGTTCTCACATTGTTAACACATTTTTTACCCTCGGACTACTACGCTTAGTTCAAACGCGTTAATACATCTTTTAACATCTTCCATTGCGATTCGTTATAATGCTCCGAACGCGCAACTGCACGCAATACCATTCGACGCATGCATGATTAATAAAGAAGAATCAATGAAGGCATCGATTACGACAATTCATCGAGCCATAAGATAATCGAATATTCTAAAGACGTAGTCAAGGGATCTACTTCGATGGGGCTTGAAAATGCGCGGGCATTGCGCTCTAAAGTGTTTCCCCACGTGGATTACACTCGTTCCGGAGACGGCACACGCTGCGAGGAGTATCGGAAGAGAGGTTCTGGCACAAAGAACAAAAAAATTCGATCGAGCATCGAGTTATTCGATTCTTCCACAAAAAAAGAAAAAAAAACACGATTCTCTAAACAGGTATACATTATATTTTTAAACTTTAAAGCGCTCTTTATGATACGCTTTGAAAAAAGAATTGTTTAATAGAGCTACATTTCTAACGATTACTAATTGCTTCTTTTTTTTTTTTTTTTCTTTGGCAGAGTCGTTGTTAAAATCGAGGAATGATTTAACGAAACGTTACCGCTGCGAATGCACGGCCGTACGACATTAATTTGCGTTACATGTTTTCTCGAGCCTTCGGTAAGATTGTAAATAAATTACTAAATAGATTAGTACGAAATGAAAATGAAATGATGTAGATCGAAATGTTTTTCTTCGATATCTATTTAATATCCGATAGGTTTCAAATCTATTTATATCGTTATATCGTCTAAATGATCTATTTCGGAAATAATTAATTTTCTCTTTTACATTTCCTTGCGAAAAGATGTTAAATGAAAATGATCTAGATCGTAATACCTGATTTTATAGAGCATAGAAATGGTCGATACGGTACAGTAAACTTATAGTACAGTCAGACTTAATAAAAAAAAATATATATTCCATTATGATATATGTATTGCAGGTTTTTCGACGAGTTTAATTGACGGTATTTCATACGATGGGCAAATGTAAATGTATTATCAAACATCGAGCGGTAAAGGTGCAAAACGATTTCCTGAATACTCCATATTAGCGAATAATTATTTCTACTTCGATGAGCTTGATTACGTGTTATCAAAAGTTTTCGATGGCTATATGCCAATACATGTCCCATACCACAAAATAAATCTTATTAAGTATTCAACTTTATCAGCATTGAAAGGAAACGTTTGCTAGATATTTGCGTTGTCTTGCGTGTCGGTAAGTTAACATACTCCAGTGTCAGCTAGACCGATGACAGACTAACCGCAAGAGTTACGACACGCGAGACACACGGCAAATCGTTTGGAGTGTCCAACGATAGAGGGATCCAATCGGGATAACGATCCCTAAAAGACTTTCGCATTTTACGGAAAAGAATTTAAATATTTTATAAAATAGAATAATAATCTTCTCGAAGTCAAAGTATTTCGTTCGTCATTATTTCGTTCGTATCAAAGATCGAACATTATCGACAATAAATAATCTGTACGATCATTCTATTCGCAACGTTCGTTGTTTTCACGGAGCATGCGCTTCACGCAAGTTTCGAGAAAGATGTTACGCGAAATGCGAATGTAACAAAGAAAAGAATCAGTTTCTTATAGAACGTTGGCACAAGAACCAACATGAGCTCTGCTCCAGGTATAGATCGTTTAAATACACGTTTCATTACTATTATTAATTGATCTTAACAAATTACCTATATCGATTTAATTTATTTTCAAGTACATACAAGTTGCTATTAAAAACATGATGATAATAAGCGATACCTAACCATTGATGATAATCTTGCAAGGACCATTATTTATGAATGCATATCGTGATTATAATTTCTCTTTCGGGCCCCCCCCCCCCTCTCTCTCTCTCTCTCTCTCTCTCTATCTCACACACACATTCTCTTTAACCTTTCCCCGAAGACGATATTGAATCTTGTCAGATTTGAATAATACATCATACTAAACCGTAGTTTCGCGTTGCTGTTGGTAATGGTCACGCGACCGTGACCAACGAATATATGATTCACGATAATCCCTATACATTTCCTAAAATTATTACACGTTTTGTACCTACAATAATCTAGTTCGATAGTACTAACGCGTCCTGTGTTAACGAAAGTTTGGCAAGTGAAGTACGCTTGCGGTTGGAACATATACACGATGAAATTCATGGGGATTTGGCCAGAAAAAAGAAGCTTCGATCGAATTTCGAGCTACAAAGTTTTAATAGGAATTATCTTCATATTCCTATTCTGCACTATACCACAATACATGCTACTCTATCTAAATCGAGGTGATTTCGACTTGGTCATGGAAAATCTATCCGTGGACAACATAAATGGAACGATGTCATTCCTGAAGATGATATTCTTCTGGTCCAGCGGAGGACGTAAATAAATTTCTATTCATTTCAATCCTTTATAACGTTTTGTAAATTTAAACTCGCGCGCACGCTTAGCTTTTTCGTATTTCTCAAGTTTCGTTTCAATTTCAATAACATATCGACATCATAGATACGCATATACGAAGTTTTTAATGCAAGCGTGTTACACTTGGTATGGAATAATTTGTAAAATGTACAAATAATGGGAACAACAATTTTTATTGAAAACGTTATCAAAAAAAAAAAAAAAAAAAAAAATAATGTCACAGAGTTTTAACGATACAAATTAAATACGGACGGTTCGATCGTCCCAACTGTTTCTCGCTGTTAATCGTAAATTTCTCGCACGTTTATTTTTATTTATTTGCCGTTAATCATCGAAGAAATAAAGGATCTCCTCGCCGCTATGGAGAAAGACTGGACGGAGGTGATCAGGGAGGAGGATAAAAATAAAATGATGAAATTCGCGAAATTCAGCAGGATCCTATCTACGAAAGTGAACGCCTTTTGTTACTCCCTAATCGGGGTTTACGCTGCGACAAGATGTCTATCGATGCGTACGGAGGGCCGCCTTTTATTTTTCCCCTCGTATTTTCCGTTCGAAGCAATGACCAGTCCACTATTCGAATTAAAGTTCGTCGGTCAAATGATAGGTGCGATTTATTATTCAATTACGTACACGGCAGTGGACACTTTCCTGGCCATGCTGATACTTCACGTTTGCGGACAACTATCGAGACTGCAAAACGATCTGATCGATTTGAATTCCGCAACTAGCGAAGATTTTCGTACGAAGATAAATTACATCGTCGAAAGGCACAATTATTTGAACAGGTAAATTTAAGCAGATGATATAAAAGAAAAAAGAAAAAAAAAGAAAAATCTAATCCAACTTGTAATCAAACAATTTCCTTCGAAAGATTCGTCGATACGATAGAGGACCGATTCAATATAATGCTACTCCTTCAAATACTCGGTTGCACCTTGCAATTGTGCATGGAATGTTTTCATGGACTCATGGTAAAATGACGAAAGGATAAACGGAGATACGATCCGTGCATCCTAACGTTTAATTATTCAACTTTATCTGAATTTTCTTTGGAAATATATCAACCGATATAACAAATCTTTACCAAATACCGTTATCCCATCTCATCTACGACTCTGCTTAATTATAATAACAATTAATGAATTATTAATAACGTAGCGTAGTTCGCCGATGAGGCGATAATTTCAATGCGTTTACTAAAAAAAAAAAAAAAATTCAGAGTACTCGCGATTAATAATAAATCGTAAAAATATCAACGCTAGTACGAATTTCAGTTGTTAATGGACGACGGAGAACGGATGCCCTTATTTGAAATGTTCTTCTTCGCTTTCTACATCATCTACGTTCTACTTCAGCTTTATCTCTACTGTTACGTCGGTGAAAAACTTTGGTTCGAGGTGGGCATGATAAGGTTAACGGTTGAACGTTAATATCTACGAAATAAAATTCAATGCTATCGAATAAATATCTTTCATTAAAGAGTACCGAGCTCGCACGTGCCGCGTACGAATGTAAATGGTACGATTTACTACCTGAGGATGCACGATCGATGTTACTGATAATCCGCCGATCGAGAACACCCTTGCGCCTAACGGCTGGCAAATTCTGTACTTTGAATCACGAACTCTACAGCACCGTAAGTAATAATAATACCCCGAGACGCTAAAAATAAACAATTTTTCTTTTCCCAATAATACATAAATAATAGCAAACAAATAATCGTGGCCGATAAAAACGAGATACCAATAGAGAATGAATTTGTTCACTTTACAGGTTCTTAAGACATCGATGAGTTATCTTTCCGTTTTGCGTGCAACGATGGCAAAGGACGAATGAATAATAACGTTCGATTCATTTAATAATATACCGCAGTATCTTAGGATTCACTATTTGCGAAGAAAGAGAGAAAAAATGAGATTAGAAAAAAATAGTCGATCAATTAGCGATTTTTGTACTTTTGAAATGATAAGAGCGATAGATTAGAGTAAACTTGGAATAATTATGATTGACATTAAAACGAGTAACGATACATTCTTATTGCAAGTCTAAGGATATATATATATATTTTTTTTTTTCTTTTTGGATAATAGCTAATCCTAAATCCCCCATCCAGAAACTTCTCCTATCTCCACGGATGGTTCACATTTTTTCATCCAAAGAGAACGAGCTGATGCTTGTAACGTAAAAAAAAAAAGGAATGAAAAAAACAAAACAATTATCAATTTAATCTACATTTTGCAGAAATCAAATGAAATATGGTCGGAGTAAGGGAAAGAAGGGAGGAGGACGAGGGTGGGAAGAGGTAATAGGGAGAAAAAGAGAGAATAAAAAATGAGTGAATTTTAAGGACATCACCGTTAAGAATATAGATTGCACGTGTTCGAGGACTATGCAACGTATAGTCGGGGACTATACGTCAACCCCCACCCCCGCCACCTTCTTTGTCTCTCAGATTTCCAGCACATTTTTTACCCTCGGACTACTACGCTTGGTTCAAACGCGTTAATACATCTTTTAACATCTTCCATTGCGATTCGTTATAATGCTCTGAACGCGCAACTGCACGCGATACCATTCGACGCATGCATGATTAATAAAGAAGAACCAATGAAGGCATCGATTACGACAATCCATCGAGCCATAAGATAATCGAATATTCTAAAGACGTAGTTAAGGGATCTACTTCGATGGGGCTTGAAAATGCGCGGGCATTGCGCTCTAAAGTGTTTCCCCACGTGGATTACACTCGTTCCGGAGACGGCACACGCTGCGAGGAGTATCGGAAGAGAGGTTCTGGCACAAAGAACAAAAAAATTCGATCGAGCATCGAGTTATTCGATTCTTCCACAAAAAAAAAAAAAAAAAAAAACACGATTCTCTAAACAGGTATACATTATATTTTTAAACTTTAAAGCGCTCTTTGTGATACGCTTTGAAAAAAGAATTGTTTAATAGAGCTACATTTCTAACGATTACTAATTGCTTGTTTTTTTTTCTTTTTTTGGCAGAGTCGTTGTTAAAATCGAGGAATGATTTAACGAAACGTTACCGCTGCGAATGCACGGCTGTACGACATAAATTTGGGTTACATGTTTTCTAGCGCTTTCGGTGAGATCTACTAAGCGTACCTTCTTGTCGAGTATTACCGACTTATATTCCGAAAATTATGTCTAGAACTAGTCCGAGCTGGTAAGCCAACGCATTGTTGGTAACATGGAATGTTTTCCGCAAATCCTAGACCAACGTAACCGCCAGAGTTGCAATGTCCGAGCAGCGAGCAGCTTTGTGACCCTTACAACAGAGGGATCCGTTCAATACGACGATAAAAGCAAAGCTAACATTTACCGATCTATCCTGATAAAAGGTATTATCTTCAAGATTAAATCGAGAAATGAATGTATACGATATAGTTAGAAAGTAGAAGTTTCTGTAATGCATAGGCCAAATAAAAATACCTAATCACTTTAAACGGAAATGAACTATGAGGAGGATCGGTTTCTGATACGTCCCAGTGACAAAATCCTACGTGAATAGTTACTCGACGTATGACGAGTAATTCAACATATATACAAACACACGCACAAATATATGTAGTATCCGAGAAGTTCCAAGATGATTCTCAAACAAGAGTTTAATGCGAGCGTTTTCTTTTCGTTTCGAGATAATATTCTGTTTTAGAGCAAGATCGTTAATTCCTCGTTTTGAGATTTTGTTTTGTTTAGAAGGAGAACGTTTTGTCGAGAGAAGCCTTAAGACGTTCAAAGAGTTAAAACGTGTTTGTTCCCTTTGTTCATATTTCATTAATAAACCTACATTTATCGTTACATCTTCCTAACTCAAACCTAATTAATTCTATCTTAATATAATTTCTACATATATATTAAGAAAAGATAAGTCAAATAAGATAAAGAAATTTTTATGTTACAGGGAATGGGAATAAACGACGCCACGTACGAGTATGAGATCGTTACGATTTATAATGAAATAGAAGCTAAATCGTTCAAGTCCAATGCTTCAATAACCACGCTTCGGGAACGAATACCTTCGCACCCCGAATCTAAACTTTTCAACGACGTAGGTAAAGGTATTACGCTCTTATATATACACACACCATAAGGAGATAAATAGTTTCTTTAAAAAAAAAAAAAAAAATGTACTGCTGTCTTTCGAGCCATCGATGAGATACTTGCCGGTATTTTATACGACGAATGTCGTATATACAAAAAGAAATATATAAATGCGAACGTATTATCAAACGTTAAACTATAGAAATAACAGGTCGCAAACAATTCTTTCGATTGGCCACTTTAGAAAATAATTAGTTATGTTTCAACGAGCTGAGCACGTTTTTCTAAAATTATCAAATGTTTCATTCTTACGACACGCAATATTAATCTTTTGTATTTGGTCTCTAAAATATTTCTATGGATATTAAGAAGTGTCAAAAATTTCCGAAAACGGAATAAGATCCTCAACCACTGCTCCTAACCCCTTCGCAAACTCCCAAAAGTTGAGGTAACACGTCGATCGAGATTTTCTGTGCGTTAAAAATCAAACTTTGTGAATGAACTGAAAAAAAAAATATCTAGACACTCGTTCGATTTTACAGAGCATGCGCCTCACGCAAGTTTCGAGAAAGTTGTCACGCGAAATGCGAAAGAAACGAGCTAAAGAATCAGTTCTTTAAAGAACGTTGTCACGAGAATCAACATGATCGTTGGCGAAGGTAGAGACCGGTTAAACATTTTTCGCTAACACCATTCCTTGATTAATATTTACAATTTGTCTCTATAGTTTGTAATTTTCTTTAAGTATCGTTCATCGTTATTGAAACGTTATAACAATGATCGATACAATAATTAAACGTGATCTTGCAACGACTAATTTCTTCCGAAGTGCATATCGTCAGTATATTATATTTTTTTCTCTTCCTCACTGCCCTCCCCCCCTCCCCCCTCCTCTCTCCCTTTTGCCGAATTCGATACTGAATCTCGTCGGATTTGAATAATAGATCATAGTAAAACGTAGTTTCCCATCGCTATTGGTTATAGTCACGCGAACGTGACCAAAGAACATGCGATTCACGACAAGTCCTATATATTTCCAAATTTACTGCACGCTTATTACTCTACCTTATATCAAATGATATACTAAAGCGTCCTATGTTAACGAAAGTTTCACATGTGGAGTACGCTTGCGGATGGAACTTATACACGATGAAATTCATGGGTATATGGCCGGAAGAAAGAAAGTTCGATCGAATCTCGAGCTACAAAGTGTTAATAGGGATTACCTTTATCATTTTATTCTGCACTATACCGCAATACGTGCTACTCTATTTCGACCGAGGTGATTTCGACTTGGTTATGGAAAATCTATCCGTGGACAACATAAATGGAACGATGTCATTCCTGAAGATGATATTCTTCTGGTCCAGCGGAGGACGTAAATAAATCTCAATTTATTTCAAATCCTCCCTCTATAACCATATGTAAATTTAAACTCGAAAATTATTTCGATCTCCAGTATTTCTAATGTTCCATTTGATTTTATTCGATAGAAAAAAATCCTTTCGTTACTTAAGCGTGTATGAAATGAGGTCAATTTTTTGGTTTTCTTTCTTTTTTTTTTTTTTTTTCTTAACTGTTACTTGCGATTCGTATGGTACGATTATTATACTTGATATTAAAAGTAACACGAATGATAATATTTTTTACAAACAAGACGAAAAAATACAAGAGTTACGGAGGGTTAAAGATAAAATAAATATATACCAGATAAATATATAGAGACAAGAGTTACATTATTTAAGCGATTTATCAACACTGTGTCACGCGTATTTTTTATCAATCGTTTCTATCGAAGAAATACAGGATCTTCTACGCGCGATGGAGGAAGATTGGAAGGAGGTGTCTACGAAGGAAGGTGAAAGGAAAATGAAGGAATACGCGCAATTCAGCAGGAACCTGGCTACGAGAGCGACCGCAGTCTGTTACGCCCTTATCCTAGTTTATACCGTCAAGAGATGTATATCGATGCGCACCGAAGGACGCCTTCTATTCTTCCCTGCGTATTTTCCATTCGAGGCTATGACCAGTCCAACGTTCGAATTTAAATTCATCGGCCAACTGATCGGCGCAACTTATTATACAGTGACGTACACGGCAGTGGACACATTCCTGGCCATGTTGATCCTCCACGTGTGCGGACAACTTTGGAGACTTCAAAAGGATCTGATCAATTTGAATTCCGTCACGAGAGAAGAATTTCATAACAGATTGAGTTACATCGTAAAAAGGCACGATTATTTGAACAGGTACTATTATCGTTGGGAACGTAATTATTTTGACGAAAACGATACAAATGACGTTAACGTTTTGCGAATCGATATTATCGTCGACTATTACAATCTAATTTCTTCAGATTCGTCGAAACGATTGAGGACCGTTTTAATGTAATGCTCCTATTTCAAATACTCGTCTGCACCGTGCAACTCTGCATGGAATGTTTTCAAGGACTTCTGGTAAAATTCGACAAAAAAAAAAAAATCTCTACTGATCCGTTCGGGAATCGATATATAACGTACCCTGAATTTTTGAGCAGATAGTCAACGAATAGAGAACTCTTCAAAATCTTGTATATTCCCTGCAACACCATATCGCCATATAATAATCACTTTTAAATTATTAACGCGTCATTCGTTAGTGGCGCGCTAAATTTTTCTCGGCGTTTACTAAAAAAAATTCAGAGAAAACAAAACAAAAGAACTTACTATTAATCGATCGTAAAATATCTACAAGCGTATGAATTTCAGTTAATGGCTGGTGGAGAAGAACGGATGCCATTAGTAGAGATGTTCTTCTTCGCCTTCTACATATTTTACGTTCTACTACAACTTTATCTCTACTGCTACGTCGGTGAAAAACTATGGTCGGAGGTGAACGAAACGTAAATGATTAAAAAATATCATCTAAATAAAATGCAAAGCTACCGAATAAAAACCTGTCCTTTCAGAGTACCGAACTTGCTACTGCCGCATACGAATGCAATTGGTACGATTTATTACCGAACGAGGCAAGATCACTGATACTGATAATCCGTCGTTCTCGGACACCTTTGCGCCTGACAGCAGGCAAATTCTGTGTTTTCAATCACGAACTTTACAGCGGCGTAAGTAATCCTCTCCGAGGCATTAAAAAATGAATAACAACCTTTCTCGAACAAATCATAAATCGTAAGCTAATATAAAATGGGATAACCCGTACGTTGAAATTGTTTTTACAGGTATTGAAGACGTCAATGGGCTATCTATCCGTTTTGCGTGCAACTATGATAAACGATGAATAACGTCACTTTCGATTTAATTCACAAATAACTGTATCGCCATACAATCGTCTATATACGAACAAATAATGTCCAGATCGTATGACATTTTTTTTAATTCGTGGATTTATTAAATCATAATCCCGTCAAACTTTTTGGTTCTTTGTGTTTTCTTTTTTTTTTTTTTTCTATCGTCACTCGCCGTATGTATACTTATTTTTATCGAATGAAATTATTTTCTTCATACACACAAATAATTTGTCGAAATAATCTAAACCATTATGCTCGTTAAAACATACGAGATCTATCGAGCGTACCTTCTTGTCGAGTATTACCGACTTATATTCCGAAAACTCTGTCTCGAACTAGTCGGAGCTGGTAAGCCAACGCATTGTTGGTAACATGAAATGTTTTCCGCAAATCCTAGACCAACGTAACCGCCAGAGTTGCAATGTCCGAGCAGCGAGCAGCTTTGTGACCCTTACAACAGAGGGATCCGTTCAATACGACGATAAAAGCAAAGCTAACATTTACCGATCTATCCTGATAAAAGGTATTATCTTCAAGACTAAATCGAGAAATGAATGTATACGATATAGTTAGAAAGTAGAAGTTTCTGTAATGGATAGGCTAAATAAAAATACCTAATCACTTTAAACGGAAATGAACTGTGAGGAGGATCGGTTTCTGATACGTCCCAGTGACAAAATCCTACGTGAATAGTTACTCGACGTATGACGAGTAATTCAACATATATACAAACACACGCACAAATATATGTAGTATCCGAGAAGTTCCTAGATGATTCTCAAACAAGAGTTTAATGCGAGCGTTTTCTTTTCGTTTCGAGATAATATTCTGTTTTAGAGCAAGATCGTTAATTCCTCGTTTTGAGATTTTGTTTTGCTTAGAAGGAGAACGTTTTGTCGAGAGAAGCCTTAAGACGTTCAAAGAGTTAAAACGTGTTTGTTCCCTTTGTTCATATTTCATTAATAAACATATATTTATCGTTACACCTTCCTAACTCAAACCTAATTAATTCTATCTTAATATAATTTCTACATATATATTAAGAAAAGATAAGTCAAATAAGATAAAGAAATTTTTATGTTACAGGGAATGGGAATAAACGACGCCACGTACGAGTATGAGATCGTTACGATTTATAATGAAATAGAAGCTAAATCGTTCAAGACCAATGCTTCAATAACCACGCTTCGGGAACGAATATCTTCGCACTCCGAATCTAAACTTTTCAACGACGTAGGTAACGGTATTACGCTCTTATATATACACACCATAAGGAGATAAATAGTTTCTTTAAAAAAAAAAAAAAAAAATGTACTGCTGTCTTTCGAGACATCGATGAGATACTTGCCGGTATTTTATACGACGAATGTCGTAAATACAAAAAGAAATATATAAATGCGAACGTATTATCAAACGTTAAACTATAGAAATAACAGGTCGCAAACAATTCTTTCGATTCGCCACGTTGGAAAATAATTAATTATATTTCTACGAGCTGATCACGTTTTTCTAAAATTATCAAATGTTTCATTCTTACGACACGCAATATTAATCTTTTGTATTTAGTCTCTAAAATATTTCTATGGATATTAAGAAGTGTCAAAAATTTCCGAAAACGGAATAAGATCCTCAACCACTGCTCCTAACCCCTTCGCAAACTCCCAAAAGTTCAGGTAACACGTCGATCGAGATTTTCTGTGCGTTAAAAATCAAACTTTGTGAATGAACTGAAAAAAAAAAAATCTAGACACTCGTTCGATTTTACAGAGCATGCGCCTCACGCAAGTTTCGAGAAAGTTGTCACGCGAAATGCGAAAGAAACGAGCTAAAGAATCAGTTCTTTAAAGGACGTTGTCAGGAGAACCAACATGACCGTTGGCGAAGGTAGAGACCGGTTAAACATTTTTCGCTAACACCATTCCTTGATTAATATTTACTATTTGTCTCTATTGTTTGTAATTCTCTTTAAGTATCGTTCATCGTTATTGAAACGTTATAACAATGATCGATACAATAATTAAACGTGATCTTCCAACGACGAATTTTTTTTTAAATGCATATCGGAAATATAATTTCCTTCTCTCTCTCTCTGTCTCACACCTCGAATGGGATCCTAAATTTTCTCATATCTGAATAATATATCATATCGATTCGTACCTGGGGGGGGTCCGCTTTCGTGACCAACGAATATGTCATTGACAACAATTCCTATAAATTTCCAAAATTCTTGCACGCTTAATACCTGCAATCTAATACGAATATACTAACGCGCTCTAATGTTAGACAAAATTTCGCAAGTGGAGTACGCTTGCGGATGGAACTTCTACACGATGAGATTCATGGGTATATGGCCGGAGGAGAGAAAGTTCGATCGAATTTCGAGCTACAAAGTGTTAATAGGGATTATCTTCATCCTCTCGTTCTGCACCATACCACAATACGTGCTACTCTATTTCGACCGACGTGATTTCGACTTGATTATAGAAAATCTATCCTTGGACACCATAAACGGAACGATCTCATTCGTAAAAATGGTCTTCTTCTGGTTTAACGGCGGACGTAAATACATTTCATTTATTTCAAACCTCCCCCCTCTCTCTCTCTCTCTCTGTATAACTTTATGTAAATTTAAACTCGAGAGAACATTCGTATCTCCAGTATTTCTAAAGTTCCATTTGATTTTATTCGATAGAAAAAATTCGTTGTTTACTCGGGAATATATGAAATTTTTAATTTTTTTTTTTTTTTTCTTTTTTAACTGCGACTTGCGATTCGTATGGTACGATTACACGTAAATAGTTAAAGTGACGTAGAACATAATATCGTTTCTTTTCTTTTTTTTTTCTTTTTTTAACATAACTAAAAAAATAGAGTTATGCCGGAGAGTACAGAATCGAACGTAAGAGTTAAATATGCGTAGGATAATTTCACTCGTTCGATATTTTTTTCTTTTTTTTTTTTTTACTTTCACACTTCCACGCGCTTTATTCTTACGAATCGGTTCTATCGTAGCTATAAAGGATCTTCTCCGCGCAATGGAGAAAGATTGGAAGGAGGTTTCTTCGGAGGAAGATGAAAAGAAAATGATGGAATACGCAAAATTCAGCAAGAATCTAGCTATGAGCGCAACCCTCGTATGTTACGCCGTCATCGTTATATATACTATCAAGAGATGCCTATCGATGCGCACCGAAGGTCGTCTTTTATTCTTCCCTGCGTATTTTCCATTCGAGGCAATGACCAGTCCAACGTTCGAATTTAAGTTCATCGGTCAATTGATAGGTACCACTTATTATACGGTGATGTACACGTCGGTGGATACCTTCCTAGCCATGTTGATCCTTCACGTGTGCGGACAACTTTCGAGGCTACAAAACGATCTGGTCAATTTGAATTCCAGTACGAGAAAAGAATTTCAGATCAAGTTGAGTTACATCGTAAAAAGGCACGATTATTTGAACAGGTACTATTATCGTTAGGAACGTTATAATTTCGACGAAATCGAAATAAATGACGTTAACGTTTTGCGAAACGATATTATCGTCGACTATTACGAGCTAATTTCTTCAGATTCATCGATACGATTGAGGACCGGTTCAATTTGATGCTCCTCTTTCAAATACTCGCCTGTACCGTCCAACTCTGCATGGAATGTTTTCAAGGACTTCTGGTAAAATTCGACATCAAAAAAATCTCTACTGATTCGTTCGGGAAACGATATATAACGTATCCTGAATTTTTGAGCAGATAATCGGCGAATACAGACCACTTCAAAATCTTGTTTATTACCTGCAATTCCGTATTATATTATAATTATCGTAAATCGTTAACTCGTCCCTCCTTAATGGCACGACTAATTTCTTTACATCTACGAAAAAAAAAAAACATTCAAAAAATACTTACAATTAAGAATAAATCGTAAAACATCTACGAGTGTACGAATTTCAGTTAATGGTCGCCGGTGAAATGCAAGTAGTAGAGATTGGATTCTTCGCTCTCTACATCTCTTACGTTCTACTACAACTCTATCTCTACTGTTACGTCGGTGAAAAACTATGGTCGGAGGTGAACGAAACATCAGTGATTAAAAAAAAAAAAAAAAAAAATAAAAAAAAAATAAATAATCACTACTCTTCGAAATGTAATACAAAGTTAACGTAAACGAGAAAATCTTTACTTTCAGAGTACCGAGCTTGCTACCGCCGCATACGAATGCAAATGGTACGATTTATTACCGAACGAGGCAAGATCACTGATATTGATAATCCGTCGAGCACGTTCACCTTTGTGCCTTACGGCAGGCAAATTCTTTACTTTAAATCATGAACTTTACAGCAGCGTAAGTAATTAATCCCACGAGGCACTATAAAACGAATAATTTCTTTTTTTTTTTTTTTCCAACACCCAAATACGATAAATCATAAATCTTAGCTAATAAAAAAAAAAAAAAAAAAAAAAAAAAAAAAAAGAGAGAGGTACCCGTACGCAGAAATTGTTTTTACAGGTTTTAAAGACCTCGATGGGCTATCTATCTGTTTTACGTGCAACGATAATGAACAATGAATGATACTTTCGATTTAACTTACGCATAACGATATTATCATAGAATCGAACATTTTCGAACAATAAAAATATCGAGATCATGCGATATTTTGTTTGTAGTCTCAATCGACGATCTCATCGTTTATTAAATCATAATCCAGACAAATTTTCTATAACTTGTTTTCTTTTCTTTTCTTTTTTTTTTTTTCTTTTTTTTTTTTTTTTCTATAAACACTCCAAAATTATTTTTATAGAATATATATGTATATATATACATTTTTTTTCCCCACCCCATGAATTAATGCGCTTTTTGCATATACGAGGAGAATGCTCGACGTATAAGAATGCACTGGTACGAGGCCAAATAGTTCCTACATGAATTTAATAAATAACGAATATGGTATTACCCGAGCTTTCGTTAGAGCATGCGCTATGAGAGGTAGCGATCTTATGGCTCTCAACGAAATAGAAAAGGAACCGCCCGTTAACAGTTCTAGATACGTTCTCGTCGCGAAAGCCTACATGGATAAAAATCAAGGTACCGAATTCCTTTGGAAATATTTGACGAGTTCACATAGATATCAAAAATTAATGATTACAAAAAAAAAAAAAAAAAAAAAAAAAAAAAAAAAAAAAAAGAAAGGAAAGGAAAAACGAAAATCATAAATCATAAATTTTCGACCATTATCAAAAATGTTATACAACCCGATAGATTTGCGAAAAATCCAAAACCAAAATAAATATGCATAAGAACAATCAATTAATTAATTAACAGCGAATGGAAAAAAGGTTTCATACGTACGTTACGTTTGTGGCTGGAACATCTATAGCATGAGATTCATGGGGCTTTGGCCGGACGAGAGGATGATCAACCTATCGGAGTACGTAAAAATTTCCATCGCGTTATTTTTCATCCTATCCTTCGCAAGTTTACCGCAGACGATAAATCTTTTCTTCATCTGGGGTGACTTCGACTTGGTCGTTGAAAATCTGTCCATGGACAACGTTACCATGACCATTACGTTACTGAAGACTTTTGCTTTTTGGTTTAATCGAAAATGTAAATTTGAAATTATTTTATTGTATTTGAAATTATTTAAAAAAAAAAAAAAAAAGAAAGAAAGAAAGAAAGAAAAAAAAGCAAATGAAATTATTCTATTCTGTCGAAGCCCTGAAAGGACTGTTAAATTTCATGGAGGATGATCGCAAGGAAGCTACGAGAGAAGAGGACGTCAAGAGAATGATGAATATAGCTCATACCTCAAGAAAAATAAACGTAACGGCCAACATAATGTGCAACAGCCTTGTCACCATTTACGCGATAATGCATTTGGCGACAAATTATACGAGCGCCCGTGCACTCTTCCTCCCAGCATATTTTCCATGGGAAACGAAATCCAGTCCAAATTACGAACTAATCTTTTTCGGACAGATAGTAAGCGCTTACTATTCTTGCATTATTTATACAATGGTCGACACGTTCGTCGCTACACTGGTTTTGCACGTTTGCGGACAATTGGCTAATCTGAGGCACGAGCTAATTAATTTGCGAAGAAAAACTAACAATGAATTTCAGGCTAAGCTAGGACGCATCGTCAAGAAACACGATTACCTTAAAGAGTGAGCTCAAAAAATTCGAACGATAATATTTCTATGACAACGATCGATATCGATCTTCGTTATCGTAATTATGTTTTATCCAAGATTCACAGATACGATCGAAAATTGCTTCAACCTGATGCTACTGATTCAGATGTTAGGATGTACCATAACGCTCTGCTTGGAAAGCTTTCAAACTCTCGAGGTAAAGGAAAATAACTATATATACAACAAACAAACATTTTTCTATATATTTTCCTCTTCAACTCCCGCAGTCTCTATCAGGAGAAAAGGATAAATTCTTTCTATTGGAACTCGGATGCGCCGCATTCTACCTCTGTTTTATCCTAATTCAACTTTATCTCTACTGTTACGTAGGCGAGAGACTTCTTTCAGAGGTAAACTTCAATCTAATATCGTTCTGCATAACGATTTCAGCTAAACCGATACGATATTTCACAACGACAACCTATCGACATTACTCGTCTAAGAATAAGATTTGATACATGTGTAATGAATAAAATCTGTTTTGCGATATTTCAAAAGATCCAGTTCATTAAAATAAACCTGAAACGTTGAATTTTAGAGTACGGGAATAGCGGCTGCCGCTTACGATTGCGAATGGTACAACCTGTCGCCGAACGAAGCTAAATGTCTCATACTGATCATGCGTCGTGCTGAATCGCCCTTGCGCATAACGGCCGGAAAATTTTGTTCCTTCAATCACGAGCTGTTCAGCGAAGTAAGGGAAAAAAAAAAAATTGATCGACGGCTTACCGATCTTATCATATATCAAATAAATTCTAAATCGTTAAATCCATTCCAAATGTATCGTTTCGATTAATTAATTAAATCCGCGGTATATCGCGATAATTACAAATAAAATGAAAAAAAAAATCATTGTAAAACGTATGCTTCAGGTCGTTAAAACGTCAATGGGTTATTTATCCGTTCTCTACGCAGTGAACAACGAGTGATGCGAATAAACGTAGAATGCCCGTAACAAACGGCAAGTAACGGGATATTGTAACTGTTGTGTAAATCCTAGTAATATTTTTCGAATAAGACTTAGGTAAAAAAAAGAGCCAAAAAGCAATGCGTATTACTGAAAATAAAATCCTTCGTCCTGAAACTTCGTCCATCTTCTCGTCCTCCTCCACTAAAACAACCACCATAGTTCGTCTTTTCGCGCTGGATATATGTTAAAAAAAAAAAAAAAAAAAAAAAAAAAAAGAAAAAAGAAAAAGATACCTACAGAAAGTTAGGTTAGAAAAAAAAGTTGGACAAATTGGAATTGAAATTTCATTATTAGAATATCAAGGTCGATGTAAAGGGAACATTTATAAATCTTATCATATTAAATTCGTTCGAGGTGCCACGTCAGAGAAATAAAATGCATGTTTGCATCAAAAAATGTCAGTAAAGATAAGAGAGGGAAGGAGAGGCGAGGCGGGGCGGGGCGGGGCGAGGCGAGGGGAGAGAGATGAAGAGAAGAAGAATACGTAAATATTAAAGAGATCATGGATAGCGCAGGTTGCACGAGAGTCCACCATCGAATATGCAATCTAAAATTGAAGATAACAATTTGGTTCCTATCGGCCTTCCATCCCCTCGCCCATTCGCCCCCCCTTCCAATCCATTATATTCCCGTTTCTTCGACACTATCTTTTCTTCAAACTACATTTCTCTCCAAACCTTGAATACATCTTTAAAGAGCTGGGGACTCAGCGATCAATCGTCATAACGTTCTGATCGCGTTAGTGCACGCAATAATAGTGTAGCCGATCAAAATAGAGGTAGGTATAGAGATAGGTTAGGGCTCGAAAATGCGCGCGCAATGCGCTCTAAAGTTTTCCTACGTGGTGCATTACATTCGTTCCGGAAACGTTGCACCGTCAAGATATTCCAAGAGGAGGTGGTTATGGGCAAAAACGAAACAAAAAACATTCGATCGAGCATCGGGTCATTCGATTCTTCTACGAGAAAAAGAAAAATAGAAGGAAAGAAAGACGATTCTCCAAGCAGGTAAATATTTTTCAAACTTAAGATTCGCTCAAATCTCTCCTTGCGATTCGCTTAAAAAAAGAAAAAAAAAAGAAAAAAAAAAAGTTTAACAAGGATACATTTCTAATAATTCGAAATCGCTTGCTCGCCGATGTTTTTTTTTTCTTTTTTTTTTTCTTTTTTTTTTTGACAGATTCGTCGTTAAGATCGAAGAATAATTCTTGTGTCACGTTCCTGCTGCAAATGCACGACCGTACTCGAAATAAATTTGGGTTACATGCTTTCAGGCGCTTTCGGTGAGATACTGATTAAAGTAGTAAAAGATTAGTACGACCTAATTCATATCTATAATTATTTTAGACCTTACGAAGAAATAATGGAATGATTCTGATGCCAATGTTCTCCAACGGATTCTATTTAACGTACACTTTGCCTCTAACCTTAATATCGATGAAGAATTCATTACAGAGGTAATTGATTTTCCTCCATCATATTTCTCACGAGATGTAAAGAATAATATCAATTTTCTAGTAATAATAATAATAATAATAAGGCAAAATATTGGTTTAACCATCGATAGTCGTCCATCTTAGATGTGGTGAGAAACAAAAAAAAAATATAAATTCACGCTAATTCAAAACGACCACAACACCTATCTAACAGAACACTGTATACTCAAATAATTTCTTGAAATAATCTTACCATAGTGCTTGTTAGAAAATATGTACGAGATCTACCGATCGTACCTTCTTGTCGAATATTACCGACTTATATTCTGAAACTATGATAAATGATAAATAACGTCACTTTCGATTGTAATTCACAAATAACTGTATCGCCATACAATCGTCTATATACGAACAAATAATGTCCAGATCGTATGACATTTTTTTTAATTCGTGGATTTTTTAATTTGTGTTTCCTTTTTTTTTTTTTTTCTATCGTCACTCGCCGTATGTATACTTATTTTTATCGAATGAAATTATTTTCTTCGTACACACAAATAATTTGTCGAAATAATCTAAACCATTATGCTCGTTAAAACATACGAGATCTATCGAGCGTACCTTCTTGTCGAGTATTACCGACTTATATTCCGAAAACTATGTCCCGAACTAGTCGGAACTGGTAAGCCAACGCATTGTTGGTAACATGAAATGTTTTCCGCAAATCCTAGACCAACGTAACCGCCAGAGTTGCAATGTCCGAGCAGCGAGCAGCTTTGTGACCCTTACAACAGAGGGATCCGTTCAATACGACGATAAAAGCAAAGCTAACATTTACCGATCTATCCTGTTAAAAGGTATTATCTTCAAGACTAAATCGAGAAATGAATGTATACGATATAGTTAGAAAGTAGAAGTTTCTGTAATGCATAGGCTAAATAAAAATACCTAAGCACTTAAAACGGAAATGAAAAAATTAATCATTAGTCAAGTCATTCGATTCAATGACACGTTACCATTGTAAATTCTTTGTCACCATAATACAGCTTTGAATTATTCGTTTCCAAAAATTTTCTATGAAATTTTATATGAACTTATTGCACCACTTTCCATAGAAAAATTAACATTATTAAAATTATCTCTTTATTATGATCGTAGTGGCTTAAAAGATAAAATGAAATAAATGTAGTCCGACAAATATATGTTTCTCATATATATATATATATATATATATATATATATATATCTTACTTCATAACAATTTGTATTGCTATATTAGAGATAATTTTTTTTTGACGATTAATAATTTTTTTCCCACACACACACACACACAATTTTTTAAGAAAAGACAAGTTAAATAAAATAATAAAATTTTTATCTACAGAGCATGGAAATAAACTACGTTACATACAAGGACGATTATTACGATTTTTCATGAAATAAACGCCAAATCATTCGAATCGTGATAATCGAGGTTCGAGAACGAATACCACCGCACATCGCATCTAAACTTTTCAACGAGATAGGTACAAGTATTACGCTATTATATATATATATATATAAACATCGTGATAAGATAAATAGTTTCTTTGTTACAAAAAAAAATGTACTGCAGTTCTTCAAGACGTCAATGAGTAGTTATTTGTCGATCTTTCGTTCCTAACGAACGAACGTAAATACAAAAATAAAACGTATTAACAAACGTTAAAGAAAAATAAAAAAGAATGCAGCGTTAAAAAATTATTTCAATTCGCTATTCCAGAAATTAATTGTCGAAATTTTTGTAAAGATTTTCCAAAATTACGGCCATTTTCCAAGTCTTGTACGTTCGTTACAACTCCGTACTACATAACAATTATGATAATTATTTTAAATTATCGACACATGCTTCATTTAACCTTTGCACTACAAATTATATTTCAATTTCGTTAGACAGCAACTCCCAAACGCTTTTAACACGTTCGTAGCCGAGCGTGAAACAGTTGAAGTTTCTCGTCGGGTCCAAATTCCTATTGTACTTATTGGTATCGCTACTTTTTTTATTTGTACATAAGTAATCCAAGTAATACATTATGTGTATTTCGTTGATAACTATTATAAATTAATAATATACATATATATAATATTATAGTATTGTTTCTATTATGTATACGATAGTAATCAGCAAACATAGAATAAGACAAGCGTAAATCGCGCTGTTTGGCTTTTTTCACCCAAACAAAGAAGTCTAGACACGTTAGACATAGAAGTGCGAAAGGTTAACAGCACGCAAATTTCTCAAAAAAAAGAAACGAATAGAAAAAAAAAAAATTCAGAAGACACTTAAAATTGATCGATCGTGAAATATATCTTCTGCAAGTGTATGAATTTCAATTAACGGCTAATGAAGGAGAAGAGATAGCGCACGTCAATAAATATCTTCTTCTTCGCTTTATACGTCTTTCACGTTCTACTTCGACTATACTCCCCCTTTTTACTGCTACGTATGTAGCTGAAAAATAATTTCGTCCGAAATGGACGGAACGTTTGTATGATTTAAAAAAAAAAAAAAAAAAGTATCTGCGAAATGAAATGCAGCAGCTATCGAATAAAAGTCTGTCCTTTCAGAGTACGGAACAAGAGCGGATCACTGATATGGATAATCCATCGATCACGATCACGATCGCGATCACCGTTGAGCTTGACAACAGGCAAATTCTGTACTTTCAATCACGAGAACTTTACAGCGACGTAAGTAATTACCTTCGACAGGCACAATAAAATGAATAAATTGTTTCCACGTCGAAATAAATCATAAATCCTGCCTAATAAAAATGAGATACTCGAAACGTTGAAATTTTTATTGCAGATTTCGAAGACGCCGAACAATCCAGCCATCCGTTTTGCCTGCTTCAACGATAAAATATGAAAACGATGCATTCGAATCAATTCAAAAATAACTATACTCCAATATCTTTCATTGCATTGGGTCGTCCGGGAAAGTTATATTAATATTTTAATAATAACAATAATGATAATAATAATAATAATAATAATAATAATTTAATAAATATATACTAAAATTTTAGATCCTTTGCGTTTCAAAATCGGCACGAGTTTTTACCCGGACGACCCCAAATAGAATAATCGAAATATTTTCGAGGAAACGAATAACAAGATCATGCGACATTTCGTCACGATCGTGGATTTATTAAATCGTAATTCTGTGTGAAATTTTTTATGTCTTTCGTATTTTTTTTTTTCTTTTTTTTTTTTTCTTCTATCGTTGCTCCTCTGCCCCCCACCCCCTTCCCCCACTACCCCGTATGTAAACTTATTTTTATCGAATGAATTTTGTTTTCCTTCTCTCGCGAATTAATACACTTCTTGCATATACGAGGACAATAATCGAAATCTACGAACTACGTACTAGCCCAGCGTAGCAAAACATTTCCGACCAAAGAATTTAATAAATAATGAATATGATATTACGCTGGCTTTTTGTCAGCGCATGCGCTATGAAAGTTACCGAACTTATGGCTCTCCTCGAAATACGAAAGGAATCGCCTGGAAACAGTTCTAGGTACGTTCTTGCCGTTAAAGCCTACATGGATAAAAGTCGAGGTAACAAGTTCCTTTTTGGAAAATTTTAGACGCGTTTGTTGTAACGATATCAAAAGTTAAGGATTAAAAAAAAAGAAAAAAATACAATAAAAGCATTCGACTATTATGAAAAATGTTACGAACCGACCGATTTGTCTGAAATCGAAGCTCTAAAAACAAAAAAAAAAAAAAAAACAAAAATATATTTATATAAATAAGATCGATTACTTAATTAACAGTGGATACAAAAAACAGTTCGCACGTGCGTTACGCTTGCGGCTGGAACATCTACAGCATGAGATTCATGGGGCTTTGGCCGAACGAGAAGATGATCAACCCGTCGGAGAACGTGAAAGTTTTCTCCGCGATATTTTTCATGTTTTTCTTTGTAAGTTTGCCGCAGACGGTTAATCTCTTCTTCATCTGGGGTGACTTCGACTTGGTCGTTGAAAATCTGTCAATGGACAACATGACCATCTCCATTGCGATTCTGAAGACCCTTGCTTTTTGGTTTAATGGAAAATGTAAATTAAATGTTTAAATATCGCTTGATGTATTGTCGCGTATAACAAAACAGAAACTGCCGGTTCTAAATTCGTATTTAATTTTATTCTGTCGAAGCCTTGAAAGGACTGTTAAATTTCATGGAAGAGGATCGCAGGGAGGCAACGAGGGAGGACGACGTTAAGAGAATGATGACCGTAGCTGATATCTCAAGAAAAATAACCATAACGGCCAACATAATGTGTAACAGCCTTGTCACCATTTACGCCATAATGCATTTGGCAACGAATTATTCGGGCGTCCGTGGACTCTTCTTCCCAGCCTATTTTCCATGGGAAACAAAACCAAGTCCAAATTACGAGTTAGTTTTTTTCGGCCAACTGATGGGCTCCTATTACGCTTGCGCTACTTATTCCGTGGTCGACACGTTCGTCGCTACACTGGTTTTGCACGTTTGCGGACAATTGGCTAATCTGAGGCACGAGCTAATTAATTTGCGAAGGGAAACGAACAATGAATTTCAGGCTAAGCTAGGACGCATCGTCAAGAAACACGATTACCTTAACGAGTGAGCTCAAAAAATTCGAACGACAATATTTCTATGATAACGATCGATACCGATCTACGTCATTGTAATTATGTTTTATCCAAGATTCACAGAAACGATCGAAAATTGCTTCAACCTGATGCTACTGATTCAGATGTTAGGATGTACCATAACGCTCTGCTTGGAAAGCTTTCAAACGCTCGAGGTAAAGGAAAATTACTATATACTCAACAAATATATATATATATATATATGTACATATATGCAAAAGACTCACGTATAACACGGTTAATACGTACCGCATTGTATGAAATCGCGTTATAGAAAATCGTGTTATGCGAGGAAAATTCTCGTATATCACGGATAATATAAATAACATGTTTGGGATGACTATTGTCATATTTATTTTTATTTTCTATATTTTATCTATTAAGACAGTAAAATGTCTATGTTAAATGCACATACGTATAGCATATTGAAACAGGATGACAGCTTTATTGAATTCTATTATTGCATATTGTGTTGCTGCTTGCGGTAGGTAGCAAAAATTCATAAGAAATAGGATGATAAATATACGTAGTATATACATACGCTATTTACATATTTAGAACAAAAATAAATAAACGGGGATATTCCAACATTTTGTTATATAGCGCGCGTTGTACGAGAGTCGTGTTATATAATAATAAGTCCCAATTTTTATAGCGCGTTGCGGGGCCTCGCGTTATACGGGAGTTTATTGCATATATAAATATATATATATATATATATATATTTCTATCTAGACATAAGAATGTTTCTATCCATTTTCCTTTTCAACTGTCCCAGTCTATAACAGGAGAAAAGGATAAATTCTTTCTATTGGAACTCGGATGCGCCGCATTCTACGTCTGTTATATCCTAATTCAACTTTATCTCTACTGTTACGTAGGCGAGAGACTTCTTTCAGAGGTAAACTTCAATCTAATATCGTTCTGCATAACGATTTCAGCTAAACCGATACGATATTTCACAACGACAACCTATCGACATTACTCGTCTAAGAATAAGATTTGATACATGTGTAATGAATAAAATCTGTTTTGCGATATTTCAAAAGATCCAGTTCATTAAAATAAACCTGAAACGTTGAATTTTAGAGTACGGGAATAGCGGCTGCCGCTTACGATTGCGAATGGTACAACCTGTCGCCGAACGAAGCTAAATGTCTCATACTGATCATGCGTCGTGCGAGATCGCCCTTGCGCATTACGGCCGGAAAATTTTGTTCCTTCAATCACGAGCTGTTCAGCGAAGTAAGGGAAAAAAAAAATTGATCGACGGCTTACCGATCTTATCATATATCAAATAAATTCTAAATCGTTAAATCCATTCCAAATGTATCGTTTCGATTAATTAATTAAATTCGCGGTATATCGCGATAATTACAAATAAAAAGAAAAAAATCATTGTAAAACGTATGCTTCAGGTCGTTAGAACGTCAATGGGTTATTTATCCGTTCTCTACGCAGTGAAGAGCGAAGAATGAAAATAAACGTACAATGTCTGTAACGAACGTGTAACGAAATATTATATAATTTCTGTAAAGTCTAGTGATATCGTTCGAATAATAACTAGGCAAACGGAACCGAAGCAATGTGTATTTCTGAAAATAAAATCCTTCATCCTGAAGCCTCGTCAATTTTTTTTCTCCCCCCCAAAAGAACCACAGTTCCCACTTTCCAACTAAATATATGTCTAGAAAGGGAAAAAGAAAAACGATTAAAAAAAAAAAAAAAAAAAAAAAACAAAAAATTGAGTAATTTAATCCACGCCTCATTGTTTCTAAAAATAAAATTCTTCATCCTGAAACTTCGTCATTGTTTTCTCCCCGAAAAAAAAGCCATACTTCGTACTTTCTAACTAAACGTACGTCTACGAAAAAAAAAAGAAAAAAAAAAGAAAAAAAAAAGAGAAAAAGAAAAAGAAAACATAATGCTAGTCCGATTAAAATAAAAAAAAAAAAAAAAAAAAACAAAAAAATTTGAGAAGATTTAATCGTCATCTCGTTCATGTAAAATATCAAGGTCGATATAAAGAGAATATATCGATAAACCGTAAATAATAATAAAATTCGATCGAAGTGCCACGTCAAAGAAATAAAATGCATCATGCGCGCGTTGCCTCTAAAATATCAAGAGAGAAAAGAGGGGGAAGGTGTGGTGAGGCGAGATAAGGAAGAGAGAGAGAGAGAGAGAGAGAGAGAGAGCGAAAGAGAGGGGGAGGGAGAACAAAATTGCGTAAATATTAAAGAGATCATCGTAAGCGCAGGTTGCACGGAGGGTCGGTCCATCGAATATGCAACGTAAAGTCGAAGATAACATTTTGTGTTCCCACCGTCCTTCCTCCTCCTCCTCCCACCCACTCCCCTCCACCTATGCATTCTCGTTTCTTCGACGTTATTTTTCCCTCGGACTACATTTTTCTCCGAACCTTGAATACATCTTTAAAAAGCTTCGACAACGATCAATCGTCGTAATGCGTAAGAAGTGCACGCAATACAACTCCGATAAACCATGCATGATTAATAAATGGAGAAGAACCTATGAAAAGAAGCTATCAATTACGGCAATCCGTCGGTTCTATAGAGTCATCGAATATTCTAAAGGCGTAGTTAGGGCATCTCTATATCTATCTCCCTTCGATAGGACTCGAAAATGCGCGCGCAATAAGAATCATCCTACTTGCCACGAGTTTCCCTAGCCCCCCCCCACCCAACCACCCACCCACCCACCCGATCTCCCCTTCGGTCACCACCTCGTTGGTAGTTGTCGTTCGCTGACGGTGAATTTTAATTCGGAAAAAAAAAATAGAGGAAGAAGAAGAAGAAGAACAAGTATTAGAAGAAGTAGAAGTAGAAGTAGAAGAACTTGTTTCCTTCGTCCATTAATAATTTATCCTTGTGAGAAGATAACACGCCGCTTAGTATTTTCGCGTCTGCGCGGACGATACCTTTTTCTCTCTTTTTTTTTTTTCCTTTCTTTCTTTCTTTTTCTCTTCGTCCTTTCCTCTCATTTTTCTTTTCATTCCGTTTCCTTGCGTAGGGATACGACGCGAGAGGAGAATACGCGCGTATCCTCCTCCTCCTCCTCCTATTTTCTCCTTCTCTTTCAAGTATTCATCCGTTTTTTTATTTTTTTTTTTTTTTACCAGACGATCGTCGCGATTGGACTTGTCGTCTCGTTGCCGCGTTGTTTTTCTCCTTCTTCTTCTTTATTTTATTTCTTTTCTTTTTTTTTCTCTCGTTTTTTTTCTTTTCTTTTTTTTTTTTTTTCTTTTTTTTGTAAGCGCGACGATAGCAATTTTTCAGCACTCTCTCCTTTTTTTTCTCTTTTCTTTCTTTCTCTCTCTCTCTCTCTCTCTCTCTCTCTCTCTCTCTCTCTCTCTCTCTCTCTCTCTCTCTCTCCGTTCTTTACGCTGCATTAAAAACAAAAACTTTCTTAATAATCCAGTTCATCTGACCTTTACCGATACATATCTCGCTTGCTAACAAAAAAAGTTGATCTCGCGAATTCGACAAAAGAGAGGAAAAAAATAAGAAAAAGAAGAAAAAGAGGAAGAAGAGGAAGAAGAAGAAGAAGAAGAGGAAAGGTTCTCCATGCATCGCCAAGTGACCATGAAGCGCTTCTGTTCAGTAAAAGTTTTCACTCGTTCGTGCTTTCACCGTTTATTTCCGTCAACTTTTAAAGGAAGAAAGTTCCTGGTAAGGACATAATTATTAACGAAAGGCAAGCACGAGACAACTACTAATAAGCATTATTAACGACAAATTGTCATAGTGTCACATCGCCGTCACAATAGAGAAAACAAAGAAACGTACTTTGACGATCTCCTTCCTTTATTTATTTATTTTTTTTTCTTTCTTTCTTTCTTTCTTTCTCTCTCCTTCTCTCAAAGTACATACGTATATACATATACACGCACGCAAGTAAAATGCACGACATCTTGATTCGACGAGATAGCATCGGCACGATTCTATATAAAAATGATGCCGCGTATCGCTACCCATGTCATTTTGCTTTAAACCATAAAGAACGACAGAACCAAAGCTCGTCTATTTCATCTTGATATATTTTATTTCATTAAACATGAGCTTCGTTCGTTTCAATCATTTCATCCTTTCGATTAATTCATCCATCTTCTAATTAATAATTATTTTCTTAAGCTTATTTTTTAACAACTTATATTCATATATATATATATATATATATATATATATGTAAATGTATATGTATATATATACGTATATTTAAAAATAAAAGTTTTATAATACGAAATATGTTGTTCGTCGACAGAAGAACGTTTGCTATAATACTTTTACTGATTTACTCGGTAATGGCACGAAATACGGACGGTCAAGATTTTCGCAAAGAAATCAATAATAAAAAAGGTGGATCGATGTTGGCTGAGATCGCAAAGGAGTTCATGCAACGATCGACTACTACCAGCCAGGTGAGCGAACGTTATATAATAATTTTATTGTTATCCTTTAAACCTCTAATTTTTCTCCAGGCTCTGGAGAATTAAGTATACCGATAGATACGGCCCTGTCTAAAATTAAAAAAAAAAAAATAAATAATAATCAGGCCGTTAAATCGATATAAGTTACAATTAACATACATACGTGCGTACGCATGGTACCGTACATTATTCCAATAGAATTGATTTCACTGTAACCCGTTCTCGTTTTATCGTTGATCTCACGCTTATGCGCAAAAAAAAAACAAACGAAAAAAAAAAATCGAATAAACTACGCGTACGATAATACTCGTAGTTCATTCGTATACACGTAGTACTTACCTGTAACGTAACGAATTCGTAATTGCATAGTAATTCAATCTTTTTTCAAGATGGCCGTCGTCCCTTCGACGTTCTCTTTTTTTTTTCACTTCGACGTCCTTTCCTCGGCGAACAAACGAAGCTTCGATATCATCGGACCGAACGCTTTTACTTTCGTTAACACTCGAAGAAAAATGTTTACCGAACGAATTCGACGAAAAACCAATCAAAACTTCTAATTTGTAGAAACGTATTATTCATTGTATCTCAACGACACGCACGGGCACGTCGACGTCCGCCATATTAGTTCACAAACTGCGAAACAAAAGACTATCGTGATTCAAATCGTGAACGAAATGAAATAAAATTAAAAAAAAAAAAAAAACAGGAGAGAAAGAAAAAGATCGCAGGGTCGTCGGACGAGACCATTGTTGTTATATCTTTATAAATTTCTACGTCGTTCTGTTCGATCGTTTTATCGAAAATTAAAAAAAGGAACGTTATCTCTTACGAACGATACCAAAAACGATTAAAACCCAATAAACTTTGTCCCAATTTAAACAGGTACTGAATCTAAATTTATCCAGTCTGCTGCTACTTCTCGTATTGAAGGCCGTAGTTTTTGGCGCTGGATATATAGGAAATCACGGTTACAAAGGACGCGATTTGAACGAAGGTTCGTAAACTGTGCGATATTTGTCGTATGATAAAAATTCTAACTTTGTGCGATGACGTCTCGTTTTAATCGAAATATTTTTCATTTTATAAATATACAAGGTAGTTTCAATTAAAGGAGGCCGTTTATAACATACATAACATTATAATATTATATATATATATAAACTATTCATAACATACCTCTTTTTAAATCATTCAAAGTATCATAAAAAACAAAGAAAATATTAAGGCGGCCTCCTTTAACTGAAACACCCTGTATATAAATATATATATATATTTTTTTTTTTTGTCGTATAATCAAAATACCATAGGTTATCGATATTTCAATCGAAATATGAAAATATTCGTCATTCCGAATGTACGTATAATTGAAATTTGAATTGTACATACTAATTATCGCTTCGTAGAAAATATAATATCCGAAGGAGAGGTCGCTTTGGCACTGGGATATCTGATCGGTGATACGTGCCTTTATAGAGCTGCTTGCGAGGAACCGCATGTTGCCAAAGAATATTTGGGAGCTGCTGAAATGCTATTGAATACGATTAAATTAATGCCACAGTACGTATTAAATCTATTAATAATATCGAATATTCTCCCTTTTTTCGTGCTATTCTATTTCCTTGGAGAACTAACTACATTATATTTTTTTCTTTTTTTTACTTTTGTTTATACATCGATAGGACCGTATCCGTCGAACGTAAATACGAAAAAACGATGAGCGAACTTCGAAAAGCCATCGAGTACGGGATCACAAGCGGATGTCCGCCAGAATATAATTGTAAAAAGGAAAATATCAACGCCTTCTTAACGACGGAGAGGAAGAAATAAAACGTAAGAGATTTTATGTTCGATGCTTCGAAAGCTTTATAACCGTATTCTAACGTAGAAAAAAAATATTTTAAATGTTCGTTGAAGGTGCGCCGAAAGAAAGAAAAAAGAAACGTTTACTTTTTTTTTTGTTTGTTTGTTTTCTGCACGTCTCGTCTACGTTGTAGATCGAAATAATTAATTACTTGCTAACGTTCCATTTCGCACGAAGAAAAGTGTATTATATATATATAGGTTACGAGAATGTAGAGACGGGTTTTATTGCGTATTACTTGGACATTTCCTAACCTATCTACATTTTTCGATGATAAACGTAGGATGATCCAATCAACCAATCGATGTTCGTCGACAAATTCTCTTTCTAATACTCACGTAATTCACTTTTTATTATTATTTTCTTTTCTTCTTCTCTTTTCTTTTACATATATATTTTTATATAAAGAAACGAAGAAAAAGCTACGAAACGTACGCCACCATAGCTGCGTATACACGTTCTCGATATTATACGACGTACAAACCCAAATATACATGTCTAACGTTAACTCCTGCTAGAAAAAAAAAAAAAAAGAAAACGTGAAATCTGCCAACGTTGCAATAGATATGAGAAAAAAGAAAAGAAAAGTGAAATAGAACTAAAACATCGATATAAATTTCTATGGAGGGGGGAGGAGAGAAGAAAAAAGAAAGAAAAAAATTGCAAAAAGAATTATCGAATGAAAGAAAAATACGCAGCCGATTGAGTTCGATGATTATTTCGTCGTTTACGATAATAAATAAACGCTTCTCAGACGAGATTAAAAATTAAAAATAAAATATTAAAAATTTCAAGACTCGTCGAGTAAGTACATAAGTATGTACGTTTGTACGTACGAACGTTTAGGATAAAACAAACGAGCAAGTTTACTCTACGAGGTACAACGAAGCAATGAACTCGAGTTCGAATCGAGGTTAAACGTTTCGATCGTTTTGCTGTTTTGTTTACCTTTATCAATCCCCAAGCGGTACCAGTACTACGTCATCGAATGTATTTTATCTCTGTATTTAAAAAACCATTTCTATCCTGAACTACCTTTCTCGAATGTTAAACCAATAAGTCTGGCGTAAAACTAACACGGCGCCTAAAATACGAATAAAGCTCGACGAAAGGTGCCTTCTCATTGGCTGATACTCTTTTTCTCGACAATATGCATATAAGATATTTGTAATGTTACGCTGGCAAATAATATCTTTTATTAATTATTTAATCGAATATGATAACAATGTATGACGCATGATTAAGAGAAAAAAAATTAAGACTGCTTTATTTTTGTTTTATAATTTATACATCTTCCTCTCTCTCTCTCTCTCTCTCTCTCTCTCTCTCTCTCTCTCTCTCTCCGTTTCTCTATTTTCTTTATTTCTCTCTTTCTCTTACATGCAGACCAAAAGTTATAGAAATAAACGGCAGAGGTCGCGTAAGTTCCACACTTGCCTTCCCGTGGCGCTGACGAATCAGTTTTGATAATTCGTCCATTCACGCGTTTTCTAACTGGTAAACAATTTTTCGTCATTCCCGAAGAAACCGTGATATTTCTGAAATTCGGTGAGACATGAGTTCCATCGGTACCGGGGTAAATATATTATCATCATGGCCTTTACGATTTTACGATATTCCGTTGGCGTATCAAAGATATGTCTGACGCATAACCTCTTAAAAATTTTCAGTATGACCTATCCGCATCACAATTTTCGCCGGACGGACGCGTTTTTCAAGTGGAATACGCTCAGAAAGCTGTTGAAAATGGAGGGTAATATTTTACTCGATGGTTCATGACAAATAAATTGATCCGTAATGTCAATACTATTGTTATCGGTTTACCGTTTATCTGTCATTTACAGCACCGTCATTGGCTTAAGAGGGAAAGATGGTGTAGTATTTGCCATAGAAAAACTTATTACCTCTAAGCTCTATGAACCTGGTGCAAACAAAAGAATATTCAACATAGATCAACATATTGGCATGGTAGTATCTGGACTTATCTCGGATGCAAGACAAATAGCGGAAACCGCAAGATCCGAGGCTGCTAGTTATCGTTCTCAATACGGTATAGGCATACCTTTGAAGTATCTGAACGAACGAGTTTCCATGTACATGCACGCTTATACGTTGTATTCGGCTGTAAGGCCGTACGGTTGCTCCGTAATTCTTGGAGCTCACGAAGTGGATGGTCCGACGATGTATATGATAGATCCTTCTGGCGTGTCGTACGGTTATTACGGTTGCGCAGTAGGTTGGTATAAACTGGTTTAAACTACTACGTATGAAATCGAATACAGGCTTTGTTAATAAGTCGTTTTTGTCGTTGTATCTTTTTTCGATCAGGTAAAGCGAAACAGACAGCAAAGACGGAAATTGAGAAATTAGAGTTGTCCGATATGACTTGCAAAGATTTAGTTGAGGAAGCAGCGCGTATAATTTATTTGGTACACGACGAATTGAAAGATAAACAATTCGAACTAGAAATGAGTTGGGTGGGTGCTCATACCAATGGGAAACACGAACGCGTACCGACAAAAATTAAGGAGGACGCGGAGAAGAATGCACGAAAGGCCATGGAAGAAAATTCGGACAGTGACGCTGAGGACGAATATGTTGAAAAAAAATAATAGCACTTTCTCTCTCTATATATATATATATATATTTTATATTGTAAGTCATAATTTAAACTTGTAAGTACATGCCCAATTAAAAAAAGGTCATCATTATTAATGAGAGAGCCGAATAAAAACACCGCCCTCTTTCTAAATTTATTATACGTTCTTTAGACAATTTTATATAAACCTTTATCTCGACGTTAAATTCATATGTCGTACTATATTTTCAATGCAAAAAGAAAAATGGTCACTCTGTTGGATCATACCAATTATTAACAACTACATACGTAAACGATCGTCCTTGACATTAATCCAAGATTAACGACTATGATCTCTTTGTGGCATTAGCACGGGATTTCAAATATTTTTTCCCGGCTCTAACGATGAAGCATTTAAAGTATCTACGTTATATGACAAAAAAAAAAACAAAAAAAAAACGCTATCATATAACGAAATACAAATAATTGGTAAACGGAATAAAATAAATGTCACGAAGAGTTGCCAGTGTCGTCGCAACTAATATTTTAACAAACTTCAATCTTTTTTATTTATAATTTTTGCAAAATATAGAAGAAGTATGGACAACCGTGAAATAAAGCAAGAAAATAATTCGACGTATCTAGTACGTCATCTCTTATACATAGAAATGAAGGGGCGAGTAGAAAAAAGGAATTTATAATTTTAAATTACTCTAGGCGAATCACGTAAATGTTTAATACAGATATGATAATTTGGATCAAGGGAGTGTTATTCGTGCGTCTGTAAAGATAGATAAAGAGAGAGAGAGAGAGAGAGAGGGATGGATGGTCCACGAGAGCACGGTGGTGCTGCGCTTCTCTTCGCGCATGCTACCCTGTCATGGGAAGGGTTGGAGGAGGCAGGGGTTGTTTCAATCCAAAGTGGGCGAGAGAGAGAGAAAGAGAGAATGAGTGACGCGCGATGGTGGGAGGAAAGAGGGTGACTAACATATAAAGATAGGGTGACTTCGAAATATCGTCACTGCTTTGATTAATACGCGCTAGCAAGTTTTCCCGCCGCGGTTCTCTTCGAAGTAAAAAAAAAAAAAATTTCAAAATAAATTCCGACACGTTACGTCAACAAGACATTTTCCTTTCGCGTTGTCGCAGAGAAAAGAAATCTCGTGGGTTTTAAATAAATCGCGTAAAATATCACGCTGATATTTCTTTTTTTTTTTTTTCTCCACCCCCACGAGCATGTCTTCATATCGCGAAGCGGATCGTATTAACGTTACCGTCGACGATGAAATAAGTGCGCTCGTTTACGTGGGTGCATCCGTTGTACTCGGTGTTATTGGCTTTCTCGGTTTCACTCTGAATTTGATAGTAGCATTTGTCATCGTTAAGGACGCCCAATCGCTTTGGACACCTGTCAATGTTATTCTATTCAACATGGTTGTAAGTACGCTCGTTCGTTTTATTTTATTTTCTTCGAAACTGATAAGAAAAATTGTGCACAACGACGACGACGACGACGAATATCATCGATCAATTTGTGTTAATCGTATCGTCGAGAGAGATGCGCCAAGATATTTGAAACTTATACCCCAAATTATATCACATTTATCGATGATTTCGTTATTAAAAAAAAAAAACGAAAAAAATAAAAAGGAAATTTATAGTACGAATCGTCTCACGTTTTTCAAATATCAAACGTGACTTTCGACTCACGATATCGGAAATAAATCGAAACAATTGTATTTGCTATCACTCAGATGATTTTGGTCCCGCAGGCCGCTCCATGGAGAATTAAGAAATACGTATTTTATCCTCGAGGGGACGGGAGTGCTCGATAAGGGATATAAACTACCGGTCGATGTTGTCCTTTCTTCCATCGCGAACTCCTACGTACCTCTAGATTCTAGAAAAAGAATGAGTAGAATGAAATAATTGGATTGTCAGTTGCAATCTCTTCTCTACAATTTTAATACCCTATCAATAACAATTTCGTTTTTTATAACCTTGAATTATTATAAATAGAAAATAAATGTATGTTTCAAAAGCGATCCGCGAGGACGACTAAAAAAAAAAAAAAAAGAAAGAAAGAAAGAAAGAAAAAAAAAAGAAAAATAATTTCTATTTCGAAGGTTGGAGATTTTATGGTAGCCGCCTTGGGGAATCCTTTGGCAATGATTTCGGCGATCAACGGTGGATGGTATTGGGGCTACAACATGTGCCTTTGGTAACACAAAATAATTAATTTTTATGTTACACACACATATACGTAACGACGAACAGATTCAACGGTCATTCTTTCGAAAGATAAAAAGAACGTACTTTATATGGCTGTTTATCGCTATGCCGTTAAATTGAAACCGTTTTTCATTAATTTTAATTAATTCGTAATTCGAACGTTTATCTCGAGCTTGGCTCGATCGACATTCTTTGAGATGGCATATTAAAAATTCTTTATTACAAAATTTTATTCGAAAAAAAAAAAAGAAAACAAAAATTCATTCGAATAAAATATGTGAAACAATGTGTTTATATATTTTCTACTAGAAAGAGAAAAGAAAAAAAAAATTAAAACACGAAAAAATTCGTCCAAAGGATTGATACCCATTTGTTTGATCGCACCAATACGCACACGCACACGCGCGCAAACTAAATGGGTTTTAAACACCTTGATGGTATAAAACCAATAATTCCAATATAACGTAGAGTTTTGACCGTTTCATCGAATAATTTTACGAGTTCATTAGCGAATACTCGATCGATTATTACTTTCGTATAATTCAACTCAATTATTATAGTTTATCGTTAATAATGACGTCGAATAATAATGATACGATCGAAGTAACATGGTGGTGAACGGGCAGAAATATATGCGACTATCTTGGTTATCGGAAAGACAATTAAAAAAATTGTCAATCGTTGTACGTATCGTTACCGGAACGGTTATCGAAGAATTTCATTTAATATTTGAAATTGTTGTACGCGATTGTTCGAACGGAGACAACGTGATTTTCGATTAAAATCACAATTTGTTCTTTTCTTTCCACATTTTTACCACATTCTATTTTATTATCCAGTTTTATTTATTATCATTTCTCAATCGATGAGAAAATTAAAACTGAAAACTAAAAACTACAAGCTAAAAATTAAAAAAAAAAAGAAAAAAAAATATATATCAATGGACGTACATAGATCAGTATTTTTGAAAAAAAACAATATTATTTTTTTAACATCGACTAACTTTTTCATCTAGCTTTATGTTTCGTCGACAATGGTTCGTCAGATTTCGGATGGACCATGCATGTTTGCGGGGTAATAACGAGATTTTAGAGAAAACTCTATGCAACTGCATCGGTCGAACGGTCGAAGCTACGTCACAAACTTTTTCGAAGGACGATCGTATCTCGTGAATTTTAAAAAAGTGTTCTTGCAAATTTAATAAGGCTCGGTTGGGGTGGTCACGAATGGACTGTCCAACGGAACTCTCTCTCTCTTCCTCTTTTTATTTTTTTTTTTTTTGTTTTTTATTTCCAACAACGAAGGAATTTTCTCTTTTGCGCGCGTGCGTTTATGCGTTTTCTTTTACCAACGAGCACGTACATATTTAATTATAAAACTGTCAACGAATATTTGTATTTGTTTATTTATTTATTTAGTTTTTTTTTTATTTTATTTCTTTTTTTTTTTTTTTTTTTTTTTGATGAATTATCAACGATATTTCGATGTTGAAGGTACGCCTGGTTCATGTCGACATTGGGATTCGCTAGTATTGGTAACTTAACCGTGATGGCAGTCGAAAGATGGCTGTTAATTACACGACCGATGAAGGCATTATCGATTAGGTAAGCCAAAGACACAGTCTATATTTTTAAATATATTTTTTTAAATAAATAATCGCGACGTCGCCAGATCCTATTCGCTTATCTCGTGGAAATTTTTTTCTTTTTTATTCCCGTATCGTTCGCTTTCGTTTTTATATGCTTCATTGAATTTTTTATACCGTCGATTTAAAAAAAAAAAAAAAAAAAAAAAAAACAAAAAAGAAAAAGATTACATCGGAAACTTTGTTCAAGGAACGAACTCGAGTACTACGTTTAATTAGATATCCTTGCCATAAAAAGAATTCAGAAAAGATCCTGATCAAAGTCAGGATGTGGGATATAAAATTTCTTTTTTTTCTTTTCTTTTTCTTTTTTCTTTTTCTTTTTTTTTTTTTCCATAAAATAAAAGAGATAACGAGAAAGGCTTACGCGGAAGGAGATTCAACAACGGTGAATCGGTTTCGTTGAAAAATTTTCATAGAATTTAATTAATTATGGATTAAGAAAGCGGTGCTTCTCGTTAATATCAAAGGGGGTGGGGGGGGGAGGAAAGAGAACCTTTTATTTCTTTCGGTTCTACGAGAAATTAGAAATGATATTTGTACATGGCGCTAATTGAATTTTTAATCGTATCGACGGTTACTCAGATACGATCATCGGGTAAGTGGGCGGGGGAGGGAGGGGGGCTTCGCCGTATCTTGCATTTCTAATAACGTTTGTTTAATTATCGAGTCGTACGTTATATTAATCGAATAACTTTCGTAACTTATACATTGACTCTAGAGATTCTATCGAATTGTGTTGGAGTAGTCGACGTGAAAAAGGAAAATCTTAATTGGCCGCGATCCGAGGGAAATATTTTATTCGGTGCACGTTACGGCTGTTCCCAAACAAAAACGAAAAAAAAAGAAAAAAAAAAGAAAAGGAAGAAATAAATAGATAAGCAAAAAAATTTTGGTAAGACCCGAACGTAGGATCAAAGGGGAGAAAAAAGAATAACTATTTGGGAAAATTTGGTATGAACGCGCGTACGTACGAAACATCGTATAAATTGAGTTCGTAATAAAATAAATCCAAGAAGGCACGGATTATATTTATAACATTTTCTTTAGTTTTCTTTTCGTTTATATTTCTCTCTCTCTCTCTCTCTCTCTCTCTCTCTCTCTCTCTCTCTCTCTCTCTCTCTGTCTGTCTGTCTGTCTCTCGTTCTATGTGAATTACGGAAAAAAAAGAACCGTACGATTATCCACGCTCAAAGTACTTAACGCTTACGTTACCTTTACTCGCGATAAAAACGCGATCGTACGGTAGAGTAAATAAAGAGGCAAATTATTCTCGCCAAGACAAATTTTCTCTTTTTTTTTCTCCAATTCGAGACGCTTTCTTAAGAGTCATTCGACGCTCTTTAATATTCATAAAGAGTATCGTATTCGTACCTTACACGGTATAGTACGAATTTCGATCTACCTGAAAGAATAATCCTAATAACCTGTTGGTAAATATATTAAGAACGCAAGAAAGTAAGAAAAGAGAAAGAAAGGAAGAAGAGGAAATAAATAAATAAACAAGCAAAAAAGAAAGGAAAAAGGAAAGGGCAGAGGTAACGCGATATTTTTCGCGAGTAAATTTAACGAAAAGCGTATCTCCGGCGATGAACGACGAACGCTCACCCCCCGCCCCCGCCCACCCGTTTCGAACGGGGTAAATCGCACAATAGAAAACGGGATCGATTAATCGAAAACTCTGACGATTTTCCCCAACACGCAGACACGCCATGTTCCTGGCATTTGCGGTGTGGATGTACGCGCTATCCTTGTCGTTACCGCCGCTTTTCGGTTGGGGTAGTTACGGTCCAGAGGCCGGAAACGTATCCTGCAGCGTGTCCTGGGAGATTCACGATTCGGCTACGAACAGCGAGAGCTACATCGGATTTCTCTTCGTTATCGGTCTAGTTCTACCGGTCGTCGTTATAGTCACGAGTTATTTCGCAATCGTCACGACTACGTTTAGAGTGAAGAAAAAAGCCGGTAAGAAGGGATATACGAGAAACGAGAGGGATGGGTCACCCCTCCCCACCGTTTTCTACATAACGTTCTTTTCTTGCACGGTGCCGCAGGTGCGAGGGGAAGACGCGAGGCCAAAGTAACGAGAATGGTGGCACTTATGATAAGCGCCTTTCTCATCGCTTGGTCACCTTACGCCGCTCTAGCTTTAGCGGCTCAATACTTTAACGTAAGTTAGTTCGATGATTGAAATAAATATCGACGACGAGAAAGCGCGCCGAGCGGGCCGAGGAGGGGGTGGGGTGGGGGGAGGGCAATGTATCGATGTTTTGAAAAGGGGGGAAAGATTTCTTCTTTCTGTTACAGGCGAAACCGTCGCCCTCGGTAGCCGTATTACCGGCTCTCCTCGCTAAATCCTCCATTTGTTACAATCCTATCATTTACGCCGGATTAAACGCTCAGTTTCCGCGATCATTGAAAAAGATTCTTGGCATTCGTGATATCGTAACTGGCACGAACGGCAGTCAACAGACCGCATTGACTACGATCAACAAACAGGAACAACAGAAGCACTGAAAACGACCAATCGGAAACCCGAGTTCGCTTGGGTTTCGATTAAATATCGCGCACGAGTACTCCAACGCGGATAAGATTTATCTTATATTGTCGAATGTCAGTATGTACGTATATATTATAATTATGTGTTACCATATATATATATCTGTACGTGTCTATATATACGCATTTGGAATAACATATTTTTATTATTCGTTCCCCACTTCGTTCCGTATATGTCTCTCTCTCTCTCTCTCTCTCGTTCTCCCATATCTTTTAAATAAATCCTCCTTCGTGTCAGATCTTTTTTTGCGACGGTCCCCGTATAAGTTTTGCAATGCAAAATTACGATCTTTAAAGCGATCTAAAAAGTCTTAAAAAATACGATCGAATAATTTGACGAGATATTTCGTTTAACGAACGAGTCGTTCGAAGCTTCTCGATTCGACTCTCTTATTCCTTTCCGTTTATCCTTCTTTTTTCTTTCTTTCTTTCTTTCTTTCTTTTTTTTTTTTACGCTGAAAATCTTCCTATTCCTTCGCCATTAGATTTTTCCTAGTCAATCGATAATGGACGTGGATGGATTTATGGTCCGTGGATAAACGAAACGTTCGAAGAGGGAGAACAAAAAAAAATAAAACGATATTCTCGGCGATTATTCGATCGATCGTATCAATTACACTCGTTTTACGATCTTTTATTTTTTTAACATTTGGCTATTCGAAGTTAACGGTTGCGCAGCGGAGAGAGAAAGAGAGAGAGAGAGAGAGAGAGAGAGAGAGAGAGAGGAGAATCACGAAATCAATTTCACCGTCGTGCTATTTTCATTTCATTGCGATAATTCCCCGCTATTTTTCTCCTCCCCCTCTCCACCCCTCCTCCACCCCTCCTCCAGCACCACCACGACGACAACGACGACGACGACCATCCTGCCAGCCGTACGAAATCGACGATCGCAAGTCGAGACACGCGCCAACGGAGAAGAGAGTGAAATTCACGAGAGGAGAACGTTTAACGATCGCCGATCAGTCGTTAATTCCCCGACGTATGTACGTACGTACGTACGTATGTTAGTTTTTCAAATCTCTACAGAAAAAAGAAAAAAAAAGAAAAAAAAAAAGACACACTTCAACGAAATCCGATTTTAATTTATTCCCAAAAATGTATTCCGTCGGATGGCCCGAAGAAAAGGAGAGACGAAATGGCCCCGAGGAAATACGGTACAAACATTTGTTCGTTTTTTGATTTATTTTGTATTATTTTCTTTTTTCTTTTTCTTTTTTTTTTTTTTTTTTTATTCTTTTTTCACTCGCTCCGACCACGCGACACGCACGAGTATCGACGAGTTTCTCTATACAATTGGCACAATCGGCCCGAGTCGTGATCGTAATTTTGTATCGTACGAAACAACGTACGACGTTGACGACATTGACGATGACGTCAACGACGACGAGGACAACGACAACTTGTAAAGCTTTGTAAGATTTATAAGATGTCGTCGTTGGTAAAATGACGATTATCACCGTCACCGTCACACCGTCACCGTACCGAATTTCGTTCCATTTAAAGTCGTATAATAAAGGAAAACGAGTAAAGAACGAGAAGGGTAAATGGCTCGAGGCTGCTAGCTTTCTCGTGACTCGTCGAATACTCGACAAGTGTTAAAGAAGATGATGAAGGAACCCGAAAACGGATATCACCTAAATACCGATTGCCGTCCGCGATCTTTTAAACTTCTCCGTTGAGAAAGCAAAAAACCCGTTTGCTTTTAACTCGATCGAGTTTAGCGCGCGCGAGCGTTCGAACGTTACCAACGCTTTTAAAAATTCAACGTAACCGATAAATACGTAAGGAATAAAAAGCAAATTTTATTTCATTTTGGAAATGATCGATCTACCGATAGGCCCGATCTATGTATAAACGAGAATCTAATCACGACGACGACGACGACGACGACGACGACGACGTTCTACCGAAATATTCCCGTTAGCGGAGACGTTTTTGTAAAAAGACAAATTTCACGCGAATCGGAATAACTTTCTCCTTCTCCGAGGAAGCAAGAAACTTGCACGAATCGCAATATATGTATATGTATATATATATATATATATATATATATATATATATATATATATATATATATTTTGTAATAGGTGAAGTTTACAGAGATAGAGAGCATTACCCTTTTCCAACGTAGAAATCACGTGTTTAAACTCTAAACGCCGCGGTTGATGAGCGGGTAAACGACGACGCATCTAATCGTACGTACGGCTAGTTTCCCCCGCATAACCATGACATTTGAAAGTTAAAGATTCCTCTCTCAAAGAACCGGTTGGACGCCGTTAATCTTGCGAGATCTCTGATCAACATACTCATTATATCGAGGTGGACTTTCCTCTTGCATAATATCCATTTCATTGGATCGATCGAAATCGATCGATCGACTCTCGCGCGCGCATACCCATCATGATCCATCGATCGAACGAATTGTATGACGAATCGAACGAAAGTTTCGAAAGAAAAAACAATATTTTCGCGCGAAGAAAAAAAAAAGAGAGAGAGAGGAAAGAAGTCGAAGTAAAAACGATTTATAGGATAATACAAAAGGAATGGACGACGATCTCGATCGCGTTATGATCGAGAAATCGTACTCGAGAAAATCGATACACCTCGAGAGAGAGAGAGAGAGAGAGAGAGAGAGCTCTCCTCGAGTTAAAAAGTTTCACCCTAACGACGGGGTAAGGGGAGGGGGTATAAGGAAAAATACTTTCCTTGTCTTTCGAGCGTAAAACGATATGATATAATATAAAATGAAACGGAAGTAAACGGAAACGAGATCGTAGATTTATGATAATGAAATGCGAACGAGTCGGAATTAAAGGATAGGATGAGGTTACCACTTTCACGATAATAACAATAAGAACAACAACAACAACAACAACGAAGGTATTCCTGAACGGCACACGCGATCTTTAATATTCTGCTTTGTTGATTTCGGTCTCTCGGATGGATTTTATCTCGCGCACGAATTCATCGATCCGTGTAACCAATGCGTTTGCCACGAATTCTAATTATAATTCTATTCCCTTTTACCACCCACGCTATTCGAATTTGGTTAGAAGCGACGCGATCTTTCGACGCGATTTCGAACAGTCCGTTCGCGCCTACAGTTCTCTTAGAAAATGGTAATAACGTTATTTACAATCTAAGCTCTATCGTTTTGCGTGTCTCTCACAAAAACACGACAAACACGCACACGTACAAGTGCATAAGTACAGACACTTTTTCTTTCTCCGTTTACTTCTCTCTCTCTCTCTCTCTCTCTCTCTCTCATAGAAAGGTACACGAACCGAGTAGAAAGTCGACGACGGGGATAAAAAAACCCTCGTTCGCCTAAAACGATTCCTCGACATTGTTTCGTCGACACAGTATCGACGTTCCAAGAACGCTCTCTTTATTATTCCGACAGGTGAAAATCGTGATTAGAAGTTTAATCACCCAGCTCGACATTGTAAGATCGTTGCGCGAGGAAGGGATAATTCGTTGAAAAAAAAAAAAAAAAAAAGAAAAAAAAAGAAAGAAAGAAAGAAAGAAAAAGCGAAAGAAAAAGGAATATCAATTACGCGCGCGTAATTTATTTGCATTCACGATAGGATCGTTAAATCAATGACGGATCTATTAAGATCGTAACGTCTCCGGCCGGACTCCGAGCTAATCCGATAGTCGATTAAGTCTAACATATTGGGATAGAATCGAATCGGCTTATACATCTTAAGATACAAGGGGACATTATCTAGGATCTTTCGAAATAAGGAGCGGTCTTGGATGACAATGCGATTGAAAACATCTCATAGGAAGGATTCAATCGTGCAAGAAATAACGGTACTACGATGCGATAGAAGCCAGTGAAATCTGTCCTAATTCTTTCATGCTAACATTTCGCTTTACCTCCTTTTCCTTCCCCTTCCTTCCCCCCTTTACTTACTTACTTACTTACTTACTTACTTCCGACCTATCTAACAACTCGCTCCCTCGTTTTGATCTCTCATTAGACATTAGTTCTCTCGAATTTCTTCGAGCAAAGAAGAAAAGATTAGATCGGCCATTATTGTCTACGTGTATTTACAAACAAACGGGTAATACTTTCTTCAAAATGCCCTTCGAACGTTTCGTTCGTTCGCTTCGGTCGGAAAGCGGGATCGGACGAACCAAGTCGCAAATTTTTCTTTCCGGTGGAAAAATTAAAAAGAAAAGAAGACAAAAAAGCGAAGGTCCGATTAAAAATCGGTCTCGAGATTGAGAGATCCGTTACGTTCGATCGGCTTTCCCCTCTTTGCTCTGGTACCTTTCTCTCTCTCTTTTTTTTTTTCTTTCTTTCTTTCTTTCTTTCTTTCTTTCTTCCCTCTTTTCTTCTCTATAAGCAAAATCCTTCGGTCGAACCGTTACGAATCCGAAGACACGATTCGTAGACAAAACATCGTCTTCGAAACGAGATTGCGAATAAGGTATAAGTAATCTTGGGTGGGAGACAAAACGCGCTCTCTCTCTCTCTCTCTCTCTCTCACTCACTCACTCTTTCTTTCCCTCTTTGAGCTCAGCTGATCATTAAACCAACCGTTGGTCAGTCAAACTTTCACGCTCCGCGATATTCGAACGTCTTCGTCTGGCCGCTCGTGTACGTACGGGTTAATTTCTCGGAGCGACGTTCACGTTCGCGAAATCGATGAAAACGTGGCTTCGAAGAAATCTACGTACTTACAAATATTTCCACGGGGGAACGAATTGAAACGCGAGTCGCGTTCTAAAGTACGAAAAGGTGTTAAAACGAATTCGTAGAGAGAGATAGAGATCGATGACAAGCATCGACAAATTTTGTTAGCGTTTCTCGTTGCGGAAGAGATCAGTGATTCGAAAGAAGTATAATAATAATAATAATTTTCCTTGAGAAAAGCATGAAAAGGGATTGTCAAAAGAAAACAAACCAAAATCTTGCGATCTCTTCTGAGATCATTTATATAGTCTCACGCGCGAACGTGAGGAATCGCGTACGTGGACTTGAGAGATGAAGAAGCGTTATTAGTGAAAGTCGACGGCGCGAGTAAAGAATACGAGACATCGTCGAGCTTCGTAAAGCTGACGGCTAGCAGATCGGAGAGGAGGAGGAGGAGGAAGAAGAGAACGAGAAAGCCATAAAATTTTTATGTTTATACTCCGATGATCGAACGATCGAGAGTCTATCGATAGAAGAAAATCTCTCTCTCTCTCTCTCTCTCTATCTATCTATCTGTCTATCTATCTTTCTCTCTTTCTATTTCTCTATTTTCTTCGAGAAGAGCCGATAACGAGATGAAGGAAGAAACAAGGTTCAGACATATATAACAACGTGAATGAACGAAGAACACGAAGGGTTCCTATACGATATTTCTTTGAACTCGAATAGAAGAATCTTATTTCGCTTGACCGATCTTTTCGTTCGGTGAAAGGACGGAGAAGAGGCTGAGAGAAAAAGGGAAAGAGGAAAAAAATAAGAAAGGAAAAAAGAGGGAAATAAAAAATAAAAAACGAAGGAACGGTCTCTCTCTCTCTCTTCCTCCAGGCATATATCGTTGACACATACAGAGAGAGAGAGAGAGAGAGAGAGAGAGAGAGAGAGAGACATTCAAATATCCTACGGGTCCCGGTGTCTTACACGAGTTTATACGAAAAAGGTCAGAGATGGAAACGTCGTGAACAAAGAGCCTTGGCTGGACTAAAGAAGAAACTAAAATTAGTTCCGGCACCGATCCCTTTTATCGGTATATCCTTTTACCGATTCACCTTCAATGGTTTTCACAAGAAAATATTAAAATAACAAAAAGGGGGACGTTTTTGAGGATCGTTTTATATACGGTTCTCTAACATCCGTACGTCGAATATTTCGAATGAGTAGTAGTAGTAGTAGTAGTAGTAGTAGTAGTAGTAGGACGAGTTAGAAGATCCAACGGAGTTTATCTTGCGAGACAAAGGTGGAAACGAATGAATCGACTCGGGAGTAAAACGTCCCAACGATCCAATAAAATCTGTCAAGACAATTTTTCCAAGCGTTCAACTCGAAGTGACAACAACAACGAACAAGTCGCGGCGTTACGTCGCGGACGATGTGGGATATAATTTTTTGTTCGTTTTAAAACAGCCACGAGCGACGAGCCGCCAATGAGATCAAATATGAAAACGATCCTTACGATTTCTACGCTTTGTTGCGTAGTTCGATTAGCCAAGAGTTACAACGTTTTGTTAGCGACTATGGGCGGTACAAAATCGCACACGATACCGTTCGTTGCACTTGGTAACGCATTGAAATCGCGAGGTCACAATGTGACCCTAGCGAGCGCTTTCTCGGGGCCGGGAATTAACAACGGTCTCAATGAATTGGTCCCAACTATTCTAGAATCCTACGTATACAATTATACCTCCGAGTGGGACTTGTTGGGTGCAAGATTTCGCGACGAACTTCCACTTTCCCCTTGGAACGCGATGAGATACGGTTGGGAAGCGTGCGAGGCTTTGTTACAGGACGACGTCTCGGTCAGTGCTCTCAGAAAACCGGATGGAAGTCAACGCGAACGATGGAACGTTGCCGTGGTCGACGGTGCTTATCCTGAATGTCTCCTTGGTATATTACACGAGGAAAACGTACCTACGATCATGTTAAATACGGTATATTTATAAATTTCTAGTAAAATTATTCCCCGTTTACCTAACTTGCTTGAATAACAATTATCGGAATCTTTTGCGTTTCTCCCGATAGGTCGCTCTGTACAGCGGTTCGATGACCCGCCAAGGAAATCCGTCTCCTTGGTCGGTGACACCATATTTCGGGAAAGCCTTGACTCAAGACATGAATTTTCTACAAAGAGTCATCAATGCCGCATGCCTTATCACTTTAGAAATCATGTATTGGATCATGATCACCGTCTATCTACAGCCCACGCTTCGAAAGTACTTAGGTAACACTTTCTAGTCGTACGACGATCAAATTTGGACGCGTATTGTCGCTCGACGTACAGGGAATATCATCGAAAGGGATATAAAAAGGAAAGATTACAAAGAATATTTCTTACAGGCGAGCAAATACCCGACGTAAGATATCTGACCTCGGAAATACCGTTGACTCTACAAAATAGCCATTACAGCGTGGCCGATTCCGTGCCGTATTTGGCGAACGTTGTAAATGTAGCGTGTCTGCATTGCAGACCAGCAATGCAACTCGGTCCGGATTTAGATTCCTTTTTACGCCGAGGTAAATTCTTTTATTTGCCATTTAATCTTTCTATATATAAATATGTCTATATATATATATATATGTACACGCACGCACGCATAAGACTTGTAACGACAGTTAAAACATGTAATGATTTTGCGTAACGATCGCTCGGAAATATGCAGACACGAATTTCGAGATAAATATCGACGATATCCTCACCTCCCGAAGTGTTATAAATACTAAATCATGGAGTTTGTTATTTTAAATTACTTCTTTGTCGAAACTTGCATTGAAATATTAAACGATGCGTAATAAAATGGAACGCGTTATAAAATTTATTACGGTCGATAATTCGCTACAATATATATTTATATATATACACCTGTTTAATGGGAATTAATGACGTTGTAATGCCCAATTAACGTGGAAAGCCATAAAAAGAAAAAGAAAAAAAAAAAACATTGTAGGGGACAAAAACTCTTACGGTACGTACTTAACCTTCGATCAGAAATTCGTCGATACGTAAACAACGCCAATGAGACGAAAGTATTCTTCGTTTATTTTGTTACACAGTCGGGGATTATTGGGAAATAATTTCATTGGGAGATATTACGTTGTGCACTTGCAACAAATAACCTGTCAAGAGTGTGCATACAGTCTTGCATAACGACATATTTTCTTATCGCTTAAGTCCAAGGCCTTTGCATATTTCTCAAATAAGAAACATATTACGTTTACGTTTGTGTGCAGTCGATCGATGGATATATCCAGTTGCGAAATCAAATCGCGTCTCGTTAATTACCTTGATTTATACCTTGATTTAATATACATATATATATATATATATATATATATATATATATATATATATTTAATAGATTAAATACCTTGATATATATATATATATATATATATATATATATATATTTAATAGATTAAATACCTTGATATATATATATATATATATATATATATATATATATATATATAAAACGAACGAGTTAAAAGGCTTTTTTCCGGATCGGTTAGGTTTCATCTTCGTCTCGATGGGTTCATCCGTTAGAGCTTCCGGTATGCCAACAGCGTTGCGTGAAATTTTCGTAGCGGTCTTCGCTACTCTACCGTACAACGTCGTATGGAAATGGGAAGGAGGCAAAATAAAGGATCTACCGGTGAACGTAAGAACGGCAGGTTGGTGGCCTCAACAAGAACTTCTCGGGCATTCGAAGCTTCGAGCTTTCGTTTCGCACGGCGGTCTCTTGTCCCTCCACGAGGCTGCCTTTCACGGCTCACCGACTTTGGTACTCCCAGTTTTCTGCGATCACGATGGGAACGCGGCACAAGCCGGTAAGCCTTAATATCTCAAAACAAACAACGAAATGACTTGCTATATTAATCGATTACTATCTCCCCCACCCACCACCCCATTGGGTTTTGCCAACTTTATCCGATTTTTCCCTCTACCCACGAGTAGACAAATGATATCGTATATCGTTCTCTCTTGAATGGAATGTAAACAATTGGAAAAAATTATTCTCAACGCATTCTCTATTTATCTACTCCGTGCTCCGGAGAGTCCCGTTGAACGCGAGCTACGAGCGCAAATTGAAAGCAGAGTTTCGTCAGAGATTACGTCAAGTAGGACGAGCGATATAGAAAGAGAGAGATAGAGATAGAGATAGAGATAGAGATAGAGATAGAGAGAGAGAGAGAGAGAGAGAGAGAAAGAAACGGAGTATGCGACTTTGAATTTAGAAATACATAAATCATACGTCGTTTTGTCCCAGAATTACGGATTACGTAAACAAATGTACGGCGCAACCAACATTCTCAGAGAGAACAAAAAGCGCTATTGAAGTTAGGATATACGTATATTAGAGACACGTAAGGAAAAATATTCGGAGATTTCCGAATCGGCCTACGATTTTTTTCGTTCCCTTATGTTTTTCTTTCTTTTCTTCTTTTCTTTTTTTTTTTTCTCGTGATTTAATTTTCAGAAAAGTTAGGCTACGCCCTGGTGATGGACTTGGCCGAATTATCGATAGGGAGCCTTCGCGAGGGAATCCTTCAAGTTGGAGCATTGCGAAACAACACGTACAGAAAGGCTGCGAAGAAACAGAGCATTTTATTGAGAGATCTCCCGATAGGACCGCGAGAACTTGCAACCTGGTGGGTCGAACACGTCGCGAGACACGGCGAAGCCGATCACCTCAAGAGTACGACGAGGTAATTCAGAAAAAAATATATATATTTACCGTAACGTCGGATTAGCGAGTAGCCGCGGTATTTGCGGATACCTGCGCGAGGAATGTGAAAAAAAAAGAAAAAAAAAAAAAAAAAAAAAAGAAAGAAAGAAAACAAAACCAAACGAAAAAGAAAAGAAGAAGATGACGGTAGCGAAGATTAATCGTCGCGAAGTACGACGATTCTTCTCTCTCTCTCTCTCTCTCTCTCTCTCTCTCTCTCTCTCTCTCTGTTCTTTTTTCTTTTCGATGATTAATGGGTCTCACGTCTTTTTCATTTTCAGACGCATGGGCGCAATACGTTATTATTCCCTGGACGTTGCCGGATTTTACGCGTTGATCGTCGCCGCTCTGATCTACGGATTAAAACGTTTCTTCTGGAGACCGATAACGAAGCAGAGAATTTTCAAAAAGAAGACAGACTGATAACGAGGGACGGAACGTCGTCCGCGTAAAATCCGATCGCGTTTATTGC
>OU964962.1:12476617-12521617 GCA_918808275.2 Dolichovespula sylvestris | reverse complement strand
TTCGTTCATTCGTTCATTCCTTCCTTCCCTCACTCCTTTCTTCCCTCACTCCTTCCTTCCTTCCTTCCTTCTTTCCCTCCTTTGGTGGTCGCCTTACGCATCGTTAGAAATATGAATCGACGAGTGGCTGTGGAACGCTTGTTCGTGTTTTTCAAGTAGGGTAACGTGCGCTGCACTCTTTTCTATTCATCTTTTCTCCCCCCCCCCCCACTCCCCCCTCTCTCTCTCTCCTCCTCCTTTACGACGCATATACACGTCGACCGTAAGATTTTCGAAAGACACGCGCTACTCGTTCATTCCCGTTCCGCTATCTCTCTCTTTCTCTCTCTTTCTCTTATTTATATATCATTCCCCCTCCCCTAATCTTTTTTCCTCATTATCGATAATACAGAGACTATCGCGTTGTAAATGAGAGATTTTTCTCTTTCTCTCTGTCTCTCTCTCTCTCTCTCTCTCTCTCTCTCTCTCTCTCTCTCTCTCTCTCTCTCTCTCTTTTTTTTTTAAGGAAATGAAACGGAGGTTATATACAACAAACTGACGGGATTTGTACGATAGACGCGTAATTTGTTTTTCTTTTATTCTTATTAAACTATCTCTCTCTCTCTCTCTCTCTCTCTCTCTCTCTCTCTCTCTCTCTCTCTCTCCCTCCCCCTTTCTCGCTAATATCACATGATTTTTTTTCTTTCTTTCGTTCGGAACGCAATTATGCGGATATCTTGAAGCGACGGGAACGAGTTAAGGTACTCACTTGAGATCGTATCCTTTTCTCTCTCTCTCTCTCTCTCTCTCTCTCTCTCTCTCTCTCTCTCTCTCTCTCTCTCTATCGCAAATATCACGTGGATTCTTTCTGTCCCTCGTTTGGAACGCAATTATGCGGATATCTTAAAGCGACAGGAACGAGTTAAGGTACTCGCGCCAGATCCTCTCTCTCTCTCTCTCTCTCTCTCTCTCTCTCTCTCTCTCTCTCTCTCTCTCTCTCGCACTTGATTATGTGTATACACACATACATACACACAGTGCACAGGCACACATTATTCATCTATATTATTTCTTTCTCTCATCGAAGATTTGACCTTCGACGAAATGCTCCCTTTCTACGTCGCGAATTGCTCTCTCTCTCTCTCTCTCTCTCTCTCTCTCTCTCTCTCTCTCTCTCTCTCTCTCTCTCTCTCTCTCTCCCTGTCTCTCTTTTCTCTCTTTATTTCTACGCGATGCCAACTTAGAGAGCGCAAGGCTTATTATTCATCGTACGAGCACGCGATCCAACCGCGTCCTTTCCTCCTGCTCCTCCCCCCCCCCCTCGTTTACGTTCGGAAAAAAAGGCGAGTGGAGGAAGAAAATTTACTCGATAAGGAGGCAACAACATAAGTCACATAAATCGTGCCGCGTCTCGTTCGTACAATTCGTTTTGATCGATGGTAAACGTTACTTTATGTACGGACGATTTACGCGTTTGTAACTCCTTTTCTTTTTTCCAAACATGTGCCTTATATTATACGTACGTACGTATGTATGTAAGAAGATGATAAGTTTACGTCTGATCGAAATCCAACGGAGAGAGATATCTTTCGTCGTAACCTTTGAACTCTTCGATGAAAACAATACAAAGCTAACAACACAACTACCAAGCACTTACACGGATTGCGAAAGCATTTTTCAAATCTTCCGGAAGATCTTTATCATCGTCTTCGTCGTCGTCTTCGTCTTTATCGTCGTAGTCGTAGTCGTCACTCTCAGATGTTTCTCCGTTTATTGCTGCTCTAATTTCATGTATAGACACACGTACGTATTTTTGTTTTCTTTCCTCCGCGTATATTGTTGTAATCCGACGCGTAGTACGTTTATCTCATTAACAAAGGTTTTCGTTGAGAGAAAAACCCCATGATCATCTCTCTCGATTAACAAACACGTTCGCTGCGTCACGAAAAATGGGTTGTGTGTGTGTGTGTGTAACGTTCCGCTACGTATTTATTTATTTATCAGTCTTTTTCTCTCCATTCATCCGATAAGGTTGAAAGTAATATCGAATGTCGTCGTCGTCGTCGTCGCATGTGCCATAATCAATGTAAACAATTTTGTCAATTGGTACCGTCAATCCATGACGAACGTATTAACGTGATTAGGCGTAACCTTCTCTCTCTCCCTCTCTCTCTCTCTCTCTCTCTCTCTCTCTCTCTCTCTCTCTCTCTATCTATCTATCTATCTTTCTATCTATCTATCTATCTATCTATCTATCTCTCTTCTTCTTTCGTACATATTTCGGTGTGTTGGCCGAGCGGACGACGAAGTACGAGAGTAGTGTTGTAGTAGTACTAGTTCGCGTTTCTTAAAAGTTTTATTATGTGGAACATCGTTTTGTTATCGATGCGTCATTCGTATCGCCAAGGCCTCCGGCCAAAAATTCTACCACGCTCGTCGCTTACGACCGTCGCGTCAGAATCTGTCTGTTTATTTATCCACCCATCCATCCATCCATCCATCCATTCATCCAATCCATCCATATTTATATCTGCGCACCGTACTATACATCAACGCGTTTTTATTTCTTTCCTTAAAAGAATATATATTCTACCTTTTCTGTTGAGTAATCGTTTCGTTTCTTTCTCATTAACCACAATCCGTCTTGGTTATTAACCGGGCTGTGTTCTCCGCGATGGACGAGTGAAGGAAGGATGCCATTGTGAAATGGGCAATATATCCTTAGGGATGTTCAAGGAGGATATTGCGTGTCGTTATTTGCAAACCGGTTGCGTCTCTCTCTCTCTCTCTTCCTTTTATTTCTTTCTTTCTTTCTTTCTTTCTTCTTTTTCTTCTCTCTCTCTCTCTTTCTCTCTCTCTCTCTCTCTCTCTCTTGGCAGTGTTTCTTATTTCGCTTTACGTTGCTAGTAGTTTCACTTGGCCGAGGTCCGTAGGTGGTCAAAAAAGTACTCTCGTAAAATGCCCGGGAGAAAATGTAATTAGCGATTAAGTGATATTACGACACACGCCCGTTAGTTCGATTATTGAAATAATATTCTTCGTTGGCACGTGTGATCTCTCTCTGTGTGTGTGTGTGTGAGAGAGAGAGAGAGAGAGAGAGAGGGGGGGAATGACTAATATAAATAAATAAAGCGAGAGAGAGAGAGAGAAACGTTTGTTTTTGCCTAGAGCGAATCGTTTCCAATGAATCGATCGTTGATCGTTTACTCGAGCCGTTAGCCGGTCGCCGGCCTTTAAACATTAATTTTAAATGCAAATTAGTGAATGTACGTATGTGCGCGCGCGCTCGTACACGCGATAGGTAAAGAAGAGAGAGAGAGAGAAAGAGAAAGAGAGAGAGAGAGAGAGAGGATCGATACAGTACCTCAGGAAGTTCGTATAAAAAGTCCGTCGACGGCATACTCGATGAAGTTTAAAGTCGATAAAACTAGTCTTTCGATCGAATGGTCACCTCCCAAGTGACGTCACCTAGTCAAATTTTCTCACGCAACAAATACGACGTAATTCGAATGACTAACGAGCGTAATTACGTCGGTATAATGATCCCCCTACTCCCTACCCCCTAACCCCTAAGCCCGCCTAAGTATTCGGCGCGTTGTGTACGTACGTCGTTTTAAAATTTAAATACACCGTAAACGCGCTTACGTATCCGATGGTCTCTTGCGAGTTTAAATGCCACGCCATTTTTAAATTGCTCCTATGCATGTATGTATGTATGTATGTATGTATGTATGTATGTATGTATGTATGTATGTGTGTGTGGGCGTGTTATTGGTATATAATATCGGCTCGTTTGGAAAGTTTGATAATTCCTTTAGATAATTCAAACGTCGTTTATATATAGTCGGAGAGGGGGGGGGTGGTGGAGGAGGAGGAGGAGGAGGGGACTACATTATCGTTTTAAATATCTTTACGACGTAACGACACGACGATCTTAGTTTTATCCACGAACAGAGAGGGGGGGGGGGAGAGCGGAAAAACAAAAAATCTGACGTAACCGTCACTTTAAGGAGGCCACGTGCAGAGTCACGATGTATATCCGTTGTTTACGCGGAAAACTTTGCTCGCTGTCGTCATCGTCGACGTCGACGTCGTCGTCGTCGTCGTCGTCGTCGTCGTCGTCGTCGTCGTCGTCGTCGACGCGTTAGAACGATGTGTTCTCTCTTCTCCCCACTCCTAATCCCTCTCCCTCTCCCTCTCCCCTTTTTCATCTCCTACTTTCGCCTGTTAGAGAAACTCGTTCGACGATTTAAAATAAGAAGAATCAAAAAGATAGATAGATAGAGAGAGAGAGAGAGAGAGAGAGAGAGAGAGAGAGAGAGAGAGAGAGAGAGAGAAAGAGAAGAAAAATATTATTTGGAGGGAGAGCTGATTACTCCGAACTTTTGTATGGATTTGATTTAAACTGATCAACGGGAGGATCCTTCCTTCCTTCCTTCCTTCATCTTATTTTTCATCGAAATTTTTAAATGGACCGTAATAATATACTCGTCGGATTACTGTCCGACGTTGGGGTTTGATTCGAAGGTAGAGGCAAAAAAATAAACAAGATAATAAAAGAATGGTCGTATTGCGTAATGCGAGATAAGAGAAAGGGAGAGAAGGAGGAGGAGGAGGAGGAGGAGGAGGAGAAGGAGAAGGAGAAGGAGAAGGAGAAGGAGAAGGTGGCTCTCCATTTGCGAATATACCACATTAACACTTTGGTATACTCTCTCTCTCTCTCTCTCTCGCTCTTTCGCTCTCTCTATTTCTCTCTCTGTTTTTCTCGTTCTTTCCATGTCCGCCGTCGTCCTCGTGTAAACACGGCCAGTAATACCGTGCTTTCGACATAGAGAAGAAGGAGAAGAGAAGAAACCTACATCGGTAAAAGAGAAACGAGGAGGCGGCGGTAGTAACGGCCAATATATACATACGAGTATATAGAACGGGAATAAATTCGATTTGATTCGAATTACCGCCAATTTAATCGATCGATCGATCGATCGATAGTTTGTTCTTTCCATTGGTAGAACGTGTAGTAAGTAAACTCAGCATGACCGTATAGTAATTACCAACGTCCATCGGAATACCTGTTTATTATTATTATTATTATTGTTGTTGTTGTTGTTGTTGTTATTATTATCGCCATCATTATTATTATTATTATTATTATTATTATTATTATTATTATTATTACCGTTACCACCGTCGTCGTCGTCGTAGTCGTCCTTCGTCATCCTACTTCTCGTAATTTATCCGAGTCTATTGAATCGAGTAAAATCTGTCAGTTTTATTGGCTTTTACGCGTCGAAGACGGTCGTTATTTTAAAATTACTTACTCCGTCAGGAGTGATGGTTTTATGAAGATTTTTCATAGTGTTCACCGATCCGGCGGTGTGACAGATGTATAATAAAACTTAAGCAGCGCGTGACGTTCAAACTTCACCGGGGGCTTGCTTGTCCGTCCGCGTCCGTCCATCCGTTTTCTCTGTTCCTTGCACCTAATTTTATTTTAAGAACGAACGCGGCTCGCTGTTGTCGTTCTCGTTAACGACAGCCTCTCCTCCTCGGCACTTTCCTTTCATCTCTCAAGTGCGTACGCTTTGCAATATCAATCCTCTTAAACATTTCGACGAGAGAAAATGCCGGCTTCTCTCTCTTTCTCTCTATCTATCTATCTATCTATCTATCTATCTATCTATCTATCTATCTATCTATCTATCTATCCATCTATCTATCTATTTATCTTCTTCTCCGTCGTCCAAAACCGATGTATTTTCGCGGCTAACCCTTCGTCGTCGTTTCCTTCCTCGAATTTCGCGCGCGTTTTGCATCGTTTCGATACTTTCCTCTCGATCGATTAAACCCGTAAATTGACTAATATTCTCCTACGTTTTAATGAGATTCGATTATTGGTTTTTCTTTCTACTCTCTCTCTCTCTCTCTGCCCGTTCCCTCCCTCTGCCTTTTTATTGGTCGTTTTAAATATGAAAAGGATTCCATTTGCGCTCGTAAAGAAACGAATAAGAGACGAAGAAAGGAGGAACGATAAAAGGGGTAGCTCGTGAAACGGCAGGACGTCGTCTCAAACTCCTCGCGGTTGTTTGAGACCTTAAAGGGTTTATATTATCGTACGTGGGCGAGGAAGATCGAAGTAGAGATGGCTTTTGTGGTTTCGAAAACCGCAGTCTTCTAGTTTCCTGGAAATATTTACCCGTACAGTTTCGCGCACGTTCGTGTTTTATCGAGGGTAAAATAAGGGATATGACATACACGAAAATAAAATCCTCGTCGGTTTTACTCGCTTCCAAAAAAAAAAAAAAAAAAAAAAAAAAAAAAAGAAAAACTCGAAATATAATAATAACGTCGTTACGATTGAACGCGCGTGTGACGCCGTCGCGCGAAATATTACGTTTGCGTATCAACAGGCTCGTAGAAAAATAGTTTACGAGTATACTTTTGCGAAAAGTGGGAAATAAAAGGGGAGCTAAGCGAAAGAAATGATAGCGTCGAAGATAAGTGCAAGGCTAGGGCGTTGCCAAGAAGCGAAAATACGCTTTTATTAGAAGGAGACCTCGGAAAAGGGAAAGGTTTTTTCCTTGGCCGGTTGACAAGAAAATTGTCGCGTTGCGAGTAACGCCGACGCCGACGAAGCCGACGCCGACGCCGACGCCGACGCCGACGCCAACGACGACGACGACGACGACAGTGACGATCAGTTTGATCTTGAACATGAAAGGCCTTTAATAAACGATTTGAGACGAACAAAGCCAGGATACGTGTTCTCGAATAATTTAGAGTGGACATTTCAAATGACAAATTTTTAATGCTCCTATCTTATTTCGAGTTTCTATCTTTCTCGTTAAATTAATTGAAATTAAGAAGGATGGATGGATGGATGTACGGACGGATAAATGCAAAATGTATGACGTGGAGCAAGTTAGAAACTTTCTTAGTTTCTTTCGATGTCCGATACCATTTCGTTATATAAATAAAACGAAAAAAAGTAACAACGCGCGAGCCCGATTCAAATTATCGCTCGAATCGATCTGTCTCGATCGCAAAAGGATCGACCATTCGGTTATTGTACATTCGATCCTCGCGAACGGAGACGTGACGATCACATTCATCCTCGCATCGTCTTTCACATATAGTCGTTACATTTTAAAAGGAAAACAGAGCGGCGGAGGATATGGGGGAAAAAAAACAAAAAAAAGAAAATAAAATAAAAGTAAAACGTGGACTCGGTGCAAGTTAGAAACGAGAGTTGCGTCTGAATTGCTAATAACGCGAAACATTTAATTATCTGCAAGCTGTCATTGAGCAATCGTGCTACGCCAACAATGTTGCACGTCTGTCTTATTTTTTCTTTGCATTCTCTCTCTCTCTCTCTCTCTCTCTCTCTCTCTCTCGTTTATTTATTTCTTTTTTTTTTTTAATAGAAACGAACAAGATAATATGGCAAGTTGCTATTACTGGAATAAAAATATGTTCGTGCATAGCCAGTGAGAGAGCACTTTTATGTGCCGTTTTAAAGTATCCGTTTAAAGGTGTCGCGTAAGCTAGGATCGTGCGACGGGGTAAGTGTGTTATATATATATATATATATATATACACACAGGTAGGTGAGTCGACATTTACGGTACGATTAAATTATAAATTGAACCAAATGTGGTGGTTGCCTACGATTGAATATTAAAACGAGCCGAACAGACCAATGTACTTACGTCTAATTACGTATGTAGATACATGCGTGCATGCAAAATGTAAGAGAGAAAATCTCTCTCTCTTTTTTTTTTCTTTTTCTTTTTTCTTTTTTTAGATTACATATTATGTTACGAATTTTCGTGAAAATTGAAATCGCGTTTATTGCGATAAGGAAAGTTTTCACGTGTCATCGCCATTGACCTCGTCTTCCATTGACGACGAAGCGTGTTGTAAGCCATACACATGCATATGCATCATTGTTTTTTAATACACCTCGTGAATCGATTAAATTTACGTTAATTCCCAAACTTGATTAAATGAAAAACGTTAAAAGATCGTACGCTATATTTATTTATTTTTTCTTTTGTTTTTGTTTTTTTTTTTCTTCCAACATATACGCACGCAAGTTTGTACCATTCGTAAATACACGTAAAACACGTTTACAAATTAAACGCGTTAACAATATAATTACCAATCAAATCCCATTTGTCGCCCAGCAAAATTTTTCAATGTTGATTTTGCTTTTTTATAATTTGGACCCAATTAGCGCTCGGTGCGAACGTTAAAAACTCTCCGCGTCGCGGATGGAAAATATTTCTATTCGTTTCTGTTTTTTCTTTTCTCTTTTTTTTTTTTTGTTCCTTTTTTTCCAAATAAAACAAGGAAGCCAAACGTAAAAGTCAGACATTCGGGTTGAATTCGTATCGCGATGGGGAAAACGTCACGTCCGCTTCGAAAAATCGTTCCAATCGTTCGCGTGTCGAGCGCATGCGAATCGCGCCTATGTAATATTCCTTCCTTTTTTCTCTTTTTTTTTTTTTTATCGACGTTTCGCCCCACCCTCTCTCTCTCTCTCTCTCTCTCTCTCTCCCTCCCCCGATCCCTCTCGCAGTTTTGTTTGTACAAGATTCAAGGTACTTTTCTTGTTAAAAAAAAGCAAGGAAAAAGAGAAAGAAAGAAAGAAAAAAAAAATAAAGAAGAACTAGACGATCGAAGAGAATCGCGTTGTTGTTTCAATATACGAGGGATTATCATCGGATCAATATAAAAATTCGATTACGATTTTCGATGTCTAATAACACCGCGTTATAGAATTCCGCGTATCTTCGGATGCGTTAACGTAGAAAGTAATGAGGCTTCGATTACTCGGGAAGCCTTTTGAATAAACTTGGCGGAAGCTATCGTTGCTACCGTGGCTGCTACTGCTACTGCTGCTGCTGCTGCTGCTGCTTGCTACTTGCTGCTGCTTGCTACTTGCTGCTGCTTGCTACTGCAGTTCCGAGTCGTCGCGTCGACTCTATCTATCGTTGGTTTACTCGTCGGCCAAATCGTTAATTCGTGCTTCGATAGAAAGCGTGAACTCGAGCGAATGGGGAAAGTCCCATCGAAATACCCCTTTGTTCTGGACAATCGCGCGCGTACATGCATATTATATATTATACTTATGATCTTTTTGTAACGTTATTTGGTACCACGGAAGAAAAGAGTAAAAGAAAAGAAAAAAAAAAGAAAGAAAAAAGAGTCAACTTCATTGGAAATTGAACTTTGGACAATCGAAATCGGATTTTTTACCTGCCGGTACATTATACCTGCCATTATGCGAATAATCGATGCAATTACATTTAGAGAAAAATATAAGGAGAAAAAAAACGAAGAAAAGAGAAAGAAATTAATGATTTAAACGAAAGCGAGATACTCTTATCCTGTGTGTGTCTGTCTGTGTGTCTGTGTGTGCGCGTGTGTGTGTGTGTGTTATAATACGAAGTGTTAGGTTGTTTCAAAATTCATGGAATTTATTTCTACGAGTAAATGTTGAATTCGAGAAAATTTCATTTCTGTAACGAATGAAATTAACGATTCATATTAATTAATGTATTAATGATCGGAAAGAGAGAGAGAGAGAGAGGGGGGAGGGGGGATGGGGGAAGGGAAATCAATTTGATCCTTTAATAGTTAATAATCGAATGACCCTGTTAACTTCGGTTGATATATAATAGTATAATATAATACGTGAGATGTTTCGCTTGTGGGCATGACCCTAAATCATTTATCTGTCCGTTATCATTATCTATCGTGCGAGAAATAATGAATGGGTGGGTGGGGTGGAATTTCTTCGAGGTTCTTCCTCGTTTCCTTTTTTTTCTCTTCGTTCTTTTGCTTTTCGTTTTTTTTTTTCTCTTTCGCGTTTAAATCGAATAACGTTTGAGTTCGCGATGGATTTTCACTTTCGGATAAAGGAAGCGAACGTGCGTGCTTCCCCGTGGATTTGTTGTATCTTCCTTCTTCTTCTTTTTCTTTTTTCTTTTTTTTACCCCTCCAGCGAAATATAAATGCTTCTCTTAAAGGATCGCGTTATATTACTCGAATTTGCGTTTCGATAACCATCTATAATATTTCGAGTCCATCAATCATGTACCGTCGTAGAGATTATCAAATATGCCGAAACATTTAATTCGTAGTTTTATCTTTTAAATCAAGGAGGAGTAGGCGTTATACTCGTTTCTCCATCGATCGGCAAAGACTCCCCGATAAAATAAATCGGTTTTTCACGTTTTCCCCGATTAAAACTTGAACGCGTGTTCAGATCATCGTACGCCTATGACAAATCGACCTACCTGCATCGTAATTTTGGCCGTAATCTGTACGGAGTCATAATTATCGTAGATCAACGAGATAGTTAAAGAGAAAAAAAGAAAAGAAAAGAAAAGAAAAGAAAGAGAGAAAGAAAAAATAATAAAATCGGGATAAGATCGTTAGATACGAGCCGATCTAATCGATCCCACGTGTAAGACGCGTGTATCGCGGACCAGACTCTCTCAAGGCCTCTCCTCCTCCTCCTCCTCCTCCTCCTCCTCCTCCTCCTCCTCCTCCTTCCCTAATTCGATTCGACGACTTATCTCGCGTCAATTTATTTGTGCATTCTCATATTTGTTGCTTTCCATATAATCCGATAATCCTTCAAACTCGTTTACGATCGTTCGGGAAAAAGAAGGCAATCGTAGAGAGAGAGAGAGAGAGAGAGAGAGAGAGAGAGAGAGAGAGAGAGAGAGAGAGAGAGAGAGAGAGAGAGAGAGAGAGAGAGAGAGAGAGAGAGAGTAATCGGGGCTTTACGATTACTAAAAATAACATTCTCGGTAGATCCAACCTATGAAGGATTCGCATTCGCAAGAAGATTTGCATTAGTCGGTTTATAACTATCCAGACACAGTTAGGACTATAACTATCTTATGCCTTCGACGTATTCCTTAGCTTCGTATTGCGAGGGACCGCATATATATATACGTCATCATTTTCTACGATGTTAAAACGTTACGAGGGACTCTTAGGAGGATCCCTATCGTAAATTCAATCCATTTATCTCGGCTAAGAACGTTATTCTCTTTCCCTCTCTCTTTCTCTTTCTTTCGTTCTCGAGTCACTTTTGTCACATTTTCTCGATAATAACATTTATTATCGTTGTTGTTGTGTTGTTGTTAGTTTATACGACGAACCAGACGCTTGACAGCTTGCAACTTGCGTGCCTTCTTTTGTTGCGTTTATAAAAAAAAAAAAAGAATAAATAATTCAATTTCAATATCGCACTCGAATACTTTCGTACACCTTTTTTTTCTTCCATTTATTATCGTCGTCGTCGTTGTTGTTGTTGTGTTGTTGTTAGTTTATACGACGAACCAGACGCTTGACAGCTTGCAACTTGCGTGCCTTCTTTTGTTGCGTTTATAAAAAAAAAAAAAAGAATAAATAATTCAATTTCAATATCGCACTCGAATACTTTCGTACACCTTTTTTTTCTTCCATTTATTATCGTCGTTGTTGTTGTTGTTATTTGTTTATACGACGAACCAGACGCTTGACAGCTTGCAACTTGCGTGCCTTATTACGTTGCGTTTATATAAAAAAGCAAAAAAAAAAAAGAAAGAAAGAAAGAAATATTTCAATTTCAATATCACACTCGAATACTTCCGTATACTTTTTTTGTTTGTCTTCGTCGAAATTGACCAAAAATTTTCTAAACAGTCGTCGCATTAGGGAAAAACACACACACACAGACACACTCGATCGCGTTCTGCCTTCATTCACATATTCGACTTTCACCGAAGCTCATTTCGAGAGCAATTAACGATACGTCGTTTTACCAAGAAACGATGTATAATAAATTATGTCATAACGCTCGTGAAATATTAATATATACGGTTATTAAGCTATTTTATCACATTTTATTACGTTGCTTCGGTTACCGTCGAGCTATCGTACACTACATTAAAGAAATTTACAGGTTTTCAAGTGCGAACCTGTTCGTTTGCGATCGATAACGTTTGATATTTAAGATGAAAGGAAGTATATTACTTTTCTTGTTTGATTTTTTCTTTTCCTTTTTTTCCCCTCTTTTCAGACGAATTAATCGTTAGGCAGGGATAATGGGGTCGAAGAAGTACTTCATCTTCAACAAGAAGCTTCTCTAAGTGCACTCGAATACGATTAGAAATTGTGGAATATTGGATATATATATATATATATATATATATATATATATATATACATACATATATACATATATATATATATATTGTGTCGGTGTCCGGAGAGGCGCCAAGAAGAGGGGAAGAGAGAGAGAAAGAGAGGGGAGAGAGAGAGAGAGAGAGAGGAAGAGAGAGAGAGAGAGAGAGAGATAGAGAGAGAAAGAGAAAGAGAGAGGTATTCCAAATTCATAAAGGAATTTGGATGTTGCTGACGATATCTCTGCGATCCTATCGGAATAGAGTTGCACCGGTGGAAGTAGATAGACACCTTCCAGCGAGAGAACGATTAGTCGTCCGCGACGATAGAAGGAGGAGGAGGAGGAGGAAGAGGAAGAGGAGGAGGAGGGGAAGAGGAGGAGGAGGAGGAGGAGGAGGAGGAGGAGGAGGACGCTCGAGAGGAGAGGAAGAAGGAGAGCAAAGCAAAGTTGAGAACGTGTGCGTGTGTGTGTATAGAGAAAGAGAGAGAGAGAGAGAGAGAGAGGAGGGGGGGAGAGAAGCAAGAAACGGTGTTGGCGAGAGATAGAGAGAATCGTGGAGCTAGCAGAAGCAAGAGAACCACCAACAGCAACAGCAGCAGCAGCAGCAGCAGCAGCAGCAGCAGCAGCAGCAGCAGCAGTAGCCTGGTGTCCATGAGACAAGAAGATGAGAAGGATGAAGGTGGTGCTCGTGCTACTCTGTGTCCTGGCGCCTCTGGCAATGTGCCAACAACAAAAGGCTAGGTCGACGAATCGGATGGACAAGACGGATAAGGGCAAGTACAAGCCAAACTACGTCGCGGACAGCACGAGGACAAGTAGAATCGACGAACTCGTCGAGAATGAAGAAAAGTTCGCCGTTTATAGGAACAACAGGGCCATCGATTCCAACAGGTATAATTAATATTTTATCATTTAAACAGATCGACGATAAGTTTTGACGCCATTATCCTTTATAAACCGATCGAGTGTCGAATTGAAGATCGAATCGATTTCAGGCAGATAGACAGCACAGGTTCCGGCAAGGGCTATCAATATTCCTCGCACTCGTCCAAATCACGGGGTAAATCCAGCGAGGAGACGCGCGAGAACACTCGAAGAACTAAAAACGTAACGATAGGCGATGGTATATGTCAGAGCATCGACATTAGGAACAACGTTTACAACTTTGATATACTCGAAAATTGTCACGTGATCGAGGGCTTCCTACAGATCGTCTTGATCGAGAACAATACGGAGGCGGACTTTCAAAACCGTACCTTTCCAAAGCTACGAGAGATCACCGGTTATCTTCTACTCTATCGCGTTTACGGATTGAAGAGCCTTAACCATCTCTTCCCGAATCTCGAGACCATCAGAGGGAACATACTGCTTACGGATTATGCATTTATGGTATACGAGATGCAAAACCTGCAGGAGGTGAGTTGGCAGAATTTTTCTCGTTTCATTAACCGTTAGATACAACTCCTTATGATTGATAACAAGTTGACGGATAAGTTTACCGCAAGGTCGCATCAGACTTCCTTGACTCGCGTTAGGAGAGAGGCGTCGTTCATCCTTTTGTCGTACGAGATCGGTCGCGATGATCGTCATTCTCCCACGCGATGGCAAAGTCGACTTGGCCGGTTCGGCGAAGGTTTCTTTCAATTTGCTCGAGAGTATCGGCTAATCGACGGGTCAAGTGACGTTAATCGATTAATTGATTTAATCGGACGGGGATGTGGGGTGGGGGGGGGGGTGGGGTGGGGAGGCGGTACATTTTACGGTCTCCGACCGGGTGTAACAGAGACGATAAATTTTTCTAATGTTTCCCTCCCGCCGCTCCGTTCTCCGCAGATCGGCTTAAGAAAACTGACGAAGATCTCGAGGGGTGGGGTAAGGATCGAGAAAAATCCAGCCTTGTGTTACACCAATACGTTAAATTGGGACGCCATCGTTACGGCCGGGGACAATTTCATCAAGGATAATAGCAATGAAAGTTCGTGCCCGAGTTGCTCCCAATGTCCTGACGGTTATTGCTGGACGGCCCAACATTGTCAGGTTACGAATAAAACCAAGTGTCACCATCAGTGCCTCGGAGAGTGTTACGGTACAACCGAGAGCGATTGCTACGTCTGCAAACATTATCGGCACGAAGGGAAATGCGTCGAGAATTGTCCGGATCATTTGTAAGTCAGGTTGTTTCAACGTCGCGTAAAAACGACGTTCCGCGTTCGTTCCTTCCTACCATTCGTCTTTGGTTGTCGAGCAAAACTGGATGAAACTCACATCCTCGCGTCTTTTCAGATATGCCTATATATCGAGGCGATGTATAACGAAAGCCGAATGTCTCAAAATTAATCACCTGCGGAAAATATCGAAGATCGAGGACGAACAAAAATGGCGACCCTTCAATGGTTCCTGCCTGACGCAGTGTCCCGAGGGATACGAGGATCACGTCGACGAGAACAAGGTATGGATTTTCGACGTTGTCATCGAATTATCCGAAATATCTTTCTCATTGAAATCCCGTTTGTAATAATTATATGTTTTCTCTCAGATGATAACCTGTCGTGTTTGCAAGGATCGATGTCGTAAGATAGGAAAGAGCGCCATCATTAGGCACATCTCGGACGCTCAAGTGTTTCGGGGTACTACGGTGGTGAACGGTGCTTTGGAATTCCAAATAAGAAACGGTAATCCAAACATCATGCAAGAACTGACCGAAGCTTTCGGCCTGATCGAGGAGATTACCGAGTACGTCAAAGTGACTCATTCCTTTCCGATCACGTCGTTGAGCTTCTTCAAGAAACTCAAGGTCATCAAGGGCGAAAAATTGGACATAAACAATGCGAGCTTGGTCGTATTGGACAATCCGAATCTTTCGAATCTATTCCCTTCGTCGCAAAAGATCGATATAAAGAACGGCAGATTGTTCTTTCATTACAATCCAAAACTTTGTATGTCCAAGATCGAACAGCTTGGTGAAATGGTTGGTATAAATGACTTCAGCAATCTCGAGGTACAGCCGGAATCGAACGGGGAAAAGGTGGCGTGCAATATCGTCAACATAAATATCACGGTAAAGGAAAAGGGCTCGAGTTACGTGAATCTTATTTGGGACAGTTACAGGCCACCGAAGGAACAGCAATTGTTGAGTTACCTATTGAGTTACATAGAGACCGAGAATGAAAACATCACTTACGAGGCGAACGCCTGCGGCAATAATACTTGGCAGATCGTCGACGTTGACATACCGAATGGGAACTCGTTCCACCTGAAAACTGTCTCGAAACACATATCGGGCCTTAAGCCGTACACGAAATATGCCGTTTACGTGAAAACTTTTACAACGAGGAACGATAGTTTTTCCAATACCTTCGGCAAGTCCTCGGCCAGTAATCCCGTCGGTCAGTCGGAGATAATATTTTTCAGAACGAAAAGCGACATACCCTCTATGCCAACCGACGTTGTTTCTAAGTCGATAAGCGATACCGAGATTATGGTCAAATGGAATCGACCGGAGCAACCCAATGGGCCTATCGGTTATTACATTGTATCGAGGCGATGGAGACCGGACGACGCGGAATTTCTTTCCACCAGGGATTACTGTAAACACGGCCTGATCGGTGAAACCGAAATCGAGGAAGTACAGGCAGTTACCGTTAAGGTACCGATCGTCGGCCCGTCCTCATCCTCATCCTCATCCTCATCCTCATCCTCGTCCTCGTCCTCGTCCTCGTCCTCATCCTCATCCTCCTCTTGCTGTTCGAAAGACGAGTCCGCGAAAGCGCCGACCTCGAAAAAGTTCGAGATACTGTGCGATAAAAATCTCGAAATGAGTCACGTATCCGTTGGTTCGAAAAATTATTGCGTTTTCAACGGATACGACGCGATCAACGAAACCGAACGTAGACCGGTAAAGGAGTCGTCGTTCGACATCGACGAGGAAAAAATGCAAATTTTTAACGTTAGCGCCGAGGAAAGTTCGTTTCGTTTGAATAATCTACGACACTTTTCCTTGTATACCGTATCCGTCGCCGCTTGCGGGGTTAAAGTTCGTGACGATCTGCAGATGTGCTCGTCCGTTCAATACACAAACTCGCGAACGAAGAAACGCGAAAAGGCCGACGACGTTGTCAACGTCGTAACGCACATCACGAACAATTCGATCGTCGAGGTTTCTTGGGATACCGTTAGAAATCCGAATGCCCTTACTCTTAGCTATACGATAGAATATACGAATTTGGACGTAAAAGACGCGAAGAAAAGTACGGAGTGTATACCTTACGTAGGACGTGGCGAAGAACGTAAGACTCACGACATAAAAAACCTAAGTCCAGGCCATTACAGTCTTCGAATACGTTCGACCTCGTTGGCCGGCGACGGTAACTTCTCCGAGACGATATACTTTTCGGTCGGCCTACTCAACGATAACCCGGTGGTATTAATATCGTTGCTGATATTTGGTTTCTTTAGCGTCTTCACCGTAATTGGATATATTTATCTTAGAAATCGTCAAAAGAAAAAGAAGCAAGAGAGATTGATAGCCAGCGTTAATCCCGATTACATCGAGACCAAATATATTATAGACAGTTGGGAGGTACCCAGAGAAAACGTTGAGATATTGGAAGAGCTTGGCCTCGGTAATTTCGGAATGGTGTGCCGCGGCCGTTTGGACAACAACATAGACGTGGCGATAAAGACGATCTCGGAGACGGCCAGCGAGCGCGAGAAGAACGAGTTCTTGAACGAGGCCTCGGTTATGAAAAACTTCTCGACCTTTCACGTGATCAAATTATTGGGGGTCGTTAGCATCGGCAATCCGCCGTTCGTCGTTATGGAACTGATGGAGAACGGCGATTTGAAGACGTATTTGCGACGCATAAGAGACACGCATCTCGTACCGAACGCGTCGAGGATAATAAGAATGGCGGCTGAGATAGCCGACGGGATGGCTTACCTGGAGTCGAAGAAATTCGTTCATCGCGACTTGGCTGCCAGGAATTGCATGGTATCCAAGGATTTGGTTTGCAAGATCGGAGACTTCGGCATGGCCAGGGACATATACGAGACCGATTATTATAAGATAGGTAAGAAGGGCCTATTGCCGATAAGGTGGATGGCACCGGAGAATCTTTCGGACGGTGTATTCACGTCCGACTCCGACGTTTGGTCCTTCGGCGTGGTACTCTACGAGATATTGACGCTCGCCGAAATACCCTATCAAGGGTTTTCCAACGAGGAGGTATTGAATTACGTTTTGCACAAGGGCTCCCTCGGTATACCGAGAAACTGTCCGGAAAATATTCAAAAGATCATGGAAAAGTGTTTCAAGTGGCGACCGAACGATCGTCCTACGTTCATGGAGATCGTTGCCGAATTGGAATCCTTTCTTGGTCAGGACTTTTGCGAGAAATCGTTTTATCACTCCGAGGAGGGTGTCGAGATACGTAGCCTGGGTATCAAGAAGGTATATCATCACGCCGCACCGATACGTTTTCATTGGGGCAACGAGACGGCTCGATGGGTACGTGAATTCGAGGACAACGTGACCCTTCTCGATCAGACGAAGGCCGGCACCAGTCGAGGGCGCATATTCAAGAACGGCTTTCAACACTTCGGTAACGTTACCAATATGGAGGAAGTTCCTCTCGATCGATGAAATTCCTTTTCTTTTTCTTTTTTTCTTTTCCCGTTAGACTCGCGTGTCCTCTCCTCGCCCGTGGGTTAGAACAAAACAAGTCGTAGTCGTCGTTGTGTTGCCGTTTGGTCTCGCGCGTAGTATCGATATGGGGAAAAAACGCAAATAATAACGTACAAACGTACACTCAGGGTAATACGACGGGAGGTCTAAGAGGAAATAGTAATGTAAAAAAAAAAAAAAAAGAAAGAAGGAGAAAATGAAGAAGGATAAATATTGTATACCGAAAAGACACGCATACACAGGTAAGTACGATCGTTCAAGTCGGATTATTTCCGTTCTCTTCCTCGGCGGGACCAGACGCGATCCTCTATCTAATCTCGTCGCGTAACGACGAAAGACTTAATAGGACAATTAATTTAATACTTATTACGTTAATTACGAAGCGTATCGCTTATTCGTCTATCTATGGAAGTCACGGTTCATGGATCCCTATCTGAAAGGTGATTTAGGATCGATTCACCTCTATCCGCGTTTAACTTTCCTCTAGCGCTACCAAAAGCTCGAAGCCTTTCGATATATCGTTCATTCCTAGGAAGCAAATATAGAGAGCTTATAATTAGCTTAGCGTTTTTCTAGAACTTGAAGAAATAGTATTTTCGTCAAGTATATATACATATATATATATACTTTTATATATATATATATATATATATATATATATATATATATTATCGAATTTTACACCACAGAGTTCCTTCGCGCATATATACCCTTTAACATGAGATGCATCAATTCGTAGTTTTGAAATTCTATATATATATATTACATACAGTACATATATAGCCGCACTAACAATTCAACTAAATGCACTAAGCGACCGATACGAATTGTAGATCGTTTTGTCTGAAGTAGAAAAAGACGATTTTCCATATACATACATACATACATACATACATACATACATATACTTGTATATGTATATATGTATATTTATGTATATGTATATTAGTACATATATACATATATATATAACCATCGCAATAACTATGTTCGTGATCGTTGCAATAATCATACAGAGATATCTTAGAACCGAATAATAGTCGAATAATAATGAGAAATTTAGGGACTTGAAAATGCAACCGAAGAATTGCGAGCACAATATTAAAATTTGTCGTTGTTCGTTAAATTTCGTTACATTCGACGGTAATCAAATTCATAGTCTCTAATATCAAGTATACGCATTGACGAATTTAAAACAAAAAAAAAAAAAAAGAACTCGAATGGACGAGCAAAGTAGATGATCTAATCAAAAATTGTTGCACGATAGTATTCCATGTAGAACTTCTACGTATTTTTTTACACCACCGTATCAATAGCTCACAGCAATAAATGATTAAAATGAAGAGAGAGAGAGAGAGAGAGAGAAGAGAGAAAAAAGAGTGAGTGTTTCGTGTGTATAAGTTTGTATGAGAGAGAAAGAGAGAGAGAGAGAGAGAGAGAATTTAACAAACGAAAGTAATAGCTTACAATTCCGCACGAATCAACCAAATTGAAAATTCATCAAGCAATACCAGAGCAATTTCAATTTAATTTAAATCGCAAATAGCAATATATCAATAGCGTTCGATAGATTAAAATCGCGATCGCGAAATGAAAACAAATATTGACGGGGCGTGCCAAAAAAGAAAGAAAAAAAATTAAAATGCAAAATGAAAAACAAAAAATTAAAAAGAAAAAAAAATTAAAAAGAAACAAAAAAAAAAGAAGGAAGGCCCTTAAAAGTTAGTAAGAGGGATTTTTAAGGTTCGTTTGTTGAAAACCGTCGTTCGAGTTGAACAATGGATTTCGAACCTTGAGAGATCCTATTTAAAAAAAAAAAAAAAAAAAAAAAAAGAGAGAAAAGAAAAAAAAAAGAAAAAAGAAAAAAGCGGAAAAAAGAATGCCTTTGCTTATTCATCGTTTTCTTATCGCGTTTTTCTTTCCAAGAAATTTACGCAACACGAACGAACGATTTTGTTTAATCGCCGAAACGCCCACACGCGTATTCTTGATAGGCGATACTAACATTTTGTTTTCAAAAAAAAAACAATTATTCGCGATCGCGCTTTTTGTATGTACATACATACGTAGATGCATAAATACGTGCGTACATACATAAATGCCTACATACATACATACATACATACGTACATACCTATTATAAAAAAAAAAAAAAAAAAAAAAAAAGAAAGAAAAAAGATAAAAAAAGAAAAGATAGAGAAGACAAATTTGCGGTATGGTTAACTCGTTGTCAATGTCATCGAAAGTACGCATCTTGCCAAATTTAGCAAGAGCTTAGATCTAAAATTTTAACGATCGCATTTAAACTCTTGCCCATTTTCCTGTAGTAATTATTGGATCGTTTGGAAAATTCGTCGAATCATTTCTCCTCCTTTTTTATTGTACTTTCTCTTTTTCCTTCCACCTCTCCGTTTGATTACAACGTATAATAATATATCGAGCATTGCGTTCGAATTTTTTCAATATCAACAAATTGCCGACGAACTTTTCGAACGGTCCGGTTAACTTCTTATTCTTATTTTTTTTTTAGTCTCTTTTTTTTCCAGAAGTTCTTTCTTCGAATCTCAAAATGCCATGTATCCAACGTTCCTCTTATTTTGTTCTCTTTTCTACCATCATACACACACACACACACACACACACACATATATATACTGAGCATGTAAATAATATTACCACATCAAGAAGACCATTCGATAATAATCTAATAATCTAATATTCCTTTTAGGATATGTAGCATCAAATACCGAATTAATAAGTCGTAATGCTGCGACCAAAGAAGTCATTAGAAATCGATTAAAAACCGTTTAAAAAAAAAAAAAAAAAAAAAAAAAAGAAAAGAAAAAATAACGATCACATGCACACACACCTAGTCATTTGCGCGTTATAACGGGAGCGAAGAGAAATCTAACAAAGGTTATTATTAAATTAAACTAAATTATAAACTATAAATTATAAACTAAACGGAGAACGAATCGCGAATCTAGATTTTTATTTTGCACATCATTCTGAATGAATACATTTTTCCATCGAATGATATATATATATATATATATATATATATATATATCCGAAAGATCTTATATATCTATTTACTTTTACTTCCTTTATTAAAGCGCTACGATGATAATTGGGTAGATTTTATAGAAGAGGAAGGGAGAGAGAAGGGACGTAGAGGAGGTGGAGGAGTAGGAAGAGAGAGAAAAAAAAACTAAAGGATTTAGCCTCGTGAATCACGACGAGACGTATAAGATTTTCAAGGATATCTCGTTGGTTAACCGCCACTCCCGCGGGCATTCTTTGTTCGTTCGTTCGTTCGTTCGTTCGTTCGTTCGTTCGTTCGCGAATCACGAGACTAGGCGAAGTTTTGCAAAAGCACGAAAAAAGATAGAGAAATCCTATACGAGAGGTCACAAAACCTGTTCAAAAATATATAATATTTCGCGTTGGAGAATATATATATATATATTTAAAAAAAAAAAAAAAAGAAATAAAAAGGAGAATATTAGGGCGAACTAGTATAAAACGAAAAAAAAAAAGAGAGAGAGAGAGAGAGAGAGAAGAATATGGAAAAAATAAGGTCGCGTTCGATTATTTGAATTTGCAATCGAAATCGTAAAGTAACAATTGTTAAACATTTTTACTGTTACTATTATTATTATTATTATTTTCCTTTTCTTTCTTTTTTTTTTTTTTTTTTTTTTTTTTTATTCGTTTCCAACAAAGTATACTTTCGTAGGATTATTAAACGATATTATTTAATAACAAATGGCCAGACGATAAGAGAGTAGTACTGTGTTCATTTAGTTGGCATTCCTGTGCATCGCCAAGATTTAGAATTACAGTCACTTATTTTGCAAGACGTCGAAACGGTTACGATCGTTCTCACGGATCGATCGAGATATCACATGTATATGCATATATACGTATATATATATATATATGTATGTATATATAATGTAATAAACACTCTTAACGAATTTCAAACGATTTTCGAATCGAGTCAGAATAAACAAAACGTATCCATCCTATTATAAAATACTTATGTAGGTCTAATACTTAAACATTTACGCGACATTATATTAAATAAATTAAGCTCGCTTGTATAAGAGAAGAGATCAATATTAATATCATTTATTTTTATTATTATTATTATTATTATTATTATTATCATCATTGTTATTATATTATTATCTTCGTCGTTGTGTCGTGTCGTGTCGTGATTATTATTACTACTACTACTACTACTACTATTACTACTATTAATATTACTATTACCACTAACTACTATCGCTACTATTACCACTACTACTATTACTACATAAATAATTTAACGAGTATTTATTGAATTGTAGTACTGTACGTGACGCGTAAACTCGATCGAAATAACGTACTCTTATTATTATTTTTTTTTTTTTCAATATATTTTGTTTTCCTGTACGGCTTCTAAAGAAGTTATGTTTTCATTTATTTAACGACATTTTAGATTAAAACTTACCGATCGATGCGTCGAACGCGATAAAAGCCATGTTACTACTACTATTACTACACTACTATACTGCGTTTCAAGAGAACTGGATCCTTACTTTTGCATAATATTTATAACAATACGCATAGGCATTCTTATTTTCGCGTTTAACGCAAACAAATACGATCGAAGATCTACTTACATTTGACATATCGATCGTATCGATGTATAATTAAAGTATCGTTTAAAGGAGAGAAAAAAGAAAGAAATCCTTAGGATTAAAAAAAAAAAAAAAAAAAAAAAGAAAAAAAGAAGTATCGTGGTCATTTAGAACGACGTACTGATGACTGAAGACTTAGTTTTTAAGTTGAAAATTAATCGATTAAGAATACACACACACACACACACACACACACACACACACACACACACACACACACACACACACACAGGATAAGAGTATCTCGCCTTCGTTTAAATTATTAATTTCTTTCTCTTTTCTTCGTTTTTTTCTCCTTATATTTTTCTCTAAATGTAATTGCATCGATTATTCGCATAATGGCAGGTATAATGTACCGGCAGGTAAAAAATCCGATTTCGATTGTCCAAAGTTCAATTTCCAATGAAGTTGATTCTTTTTTCTTTTCTTTTTTTTTTTTTTTTTTTTTTTTTTCTTTTCTTTTCTTTTACTCTTTTCTTCCGTGGTACCAAATAACGTTACAAAAAGATCATAAGTATAATATTATATGCATGTACGCGCGCGATTAGTCTAATTAATTATCATTGACAATTTAAACCTTATTATTATTACACTATTTATCCTTCGTATTTCCACATTATGTGGATTCTCTGCTTATATAATGTGAAACATATCATCATCGCGTGTTTCAAAACGATTATATGTGTACGTCCTTTTGTTTCCTTTTTGTGCTTTTATTTTCCCACGTTTGAATGTCGACGACAAAGTCGCAAGGAAAAAAAGAAGTATGGCGATTTACGTTTTGCGATTTGCATTATGCCGGGAGACACGTTTTTGTTGGTGATTTTGCAAAAAGAAAAAAAAAAAAAAAAAAAAAAAACAAGATAGAGAAGAAATCAACATTTGACGTTTATCATCGACACAGTCCGTTTCTATATTTCATTTATTCTTTAATAATTGCAAAACAAAGATGAATCTTTCGTTATCACTAACAAAAATGTGTGTCTCGATTTGCAATAAAAAAAAAAAAAAAAAATCGAACATTAATCCTCGCATTTTTCTTATATATATATATATATATATATATATATATTTATCATTAATCTTCTAATATAAATAAGGTAATTTTGCATCCTTCAAACTTTTCGTGTAAAAATGTTACTTTTCTATAATTTCTTTTCTTTTCTTGTTTCTTTTTTTTTTTTTTGTTTTTTTATACGAACAAAATTCCTTTATAAATAATTACAAATTCGTTTTCTTTTTTTTTTTTTTTCTATCGTTACTACCTACTACTACGTTCAATAATACTCGCAGAGGAAGCTCGTTATTACTTTAATTATTTTAATTACCTTTCCATATCACGAATGCATCAGATTTTTCTCCTTGAAAGAAAAGTGAAAAAGCGTTTCCCATGTATTCTCAATGTGTGTGTCTATACGTGTATATATATATATATATATGTGTGTGTGTGTGTGTGTGCGTGTGTGTGTGTGTGTACGAGCATTGTGGATTCAAATGGACGGACATGTCCACGATATATATTTGGGAAAAAAAAAAAGGAAGAAACGATAGAAAAGAAATGGTTATAATTATATATATGTGTGTGTGTGTGTGTGTTTGTATAAAAAAAAAAAAGGCAAAGAAAGAAAAAAAAATTGTAATTCGTGATATCGTAGAAAATTGAAAAAAAAGAAAAAAGAAGAAAAAAAAAAAAGAAACGTAGACTAGCAGCAGAGAAGAAAGAAATGTATGTATGTGTGCGTATACGTATTGCGTGCGTGCGTGTATATTATTCCTAATCAAAAAAGTCCTGCCATACCGTGTCTTCCAAGACAGAAAACTATGAAACACTATTGTAAATTAGATAAAAATTATTTATATATACCTCCGAGACCCATAAGTTATTATTGTATACCATGTATGAATAAGCAACGTAAGAGTGGTGCGAGAGTGAAATAGAAAAGAGAGAGAGAGAGAGACAGACAGACAGAGAGCGAGAGAGAGAGAGAGAGAGAGAGAGAGAATATAATATAAACAATGTCGTACTTTCGTCCAATTAAGGATGAGAAAATAAGCGCGTGTGCAACTTATCAAACATTCTATTAACATTACATACATACAATATGTACGTTTAGTGACTAGATTTATCCAATGTATTTAATCGACGAGGAAAGTACTCGAAGGAATGTCGACATTGTTTCACAACGAGGATTTCATTTTTTGTCCGAGTTACGTAACAAAGTCGTGCATGGATTTGTTATGTAAAACAAAAAATGAAATCAATACGACTTTCTTCGTAGAAGGGAGACATGGAAAATTTTTCCTCGTTCGATCTCTATATATATATACATACATATATATATATATATATATATATGTATATATATATATATATATGTATACGACTAAAATAAACAAAAAAATATACACCGACACACATACATACACAAAGAAAAACACACGAATGTAAATACCCTAACATTGCACTAATTTAGTATTGCCGCTGAGTATTACAACTAGTCACATAAGCCAAAAGTTTGTTACTCTCGTAAAAGTTTTCTTTTTTTCCAGTTTTATAAATAAAGAAGGTTTAAAAACCCGAACAAATTATATCTCAGTGATTGCTATCAATCTTATCCCTTGTTGAATGTTCGAATCTAATGCCGCATCGTCGATCTTTCGGAGAGATTCGATATATGACAAAGAGAGAGAGAGAGAGAGAGAGAGAGAGAGAGAGAGAGAGAGAGAAGAAAGAACTCTGAATTTTCACTTCCGCGTTTACATACGTAAAGTTCAAAGTCGATATTATCGCACAATCATCGTACGTTTAGCGTTGCGTGCAACTGCCATAAGTCGTCGCGTGCGATAAGCGAACGAGAGTGGTCGTCGTGGGGATTGTGCCATTGTGCGTTTAGAAAGTTGCTACAAAAGTTATTTCCTTTTTATCGTCGAAGAAAATCTTTTATTTTATCTCGATACCTTTCCCGTACGCGACGCAACGGACAAAAAGGATAGAAAGAAAAAGGAGGGTTATAAAAAGAATAGGGTTTAACGTTATTTTCTTTTCCGACATCGTTACGAAACGTTCCGGGATGATAACGTTCGCATCCTTCATCGTATCCCTTTTTCCTTTCTCTGTCGGCACGATCGCTCGATGACGTCACTTTATACTACACCACATCGATCACGAAATAGGAGGATCGTCCTAAGAATTCTAATAAAGTATTTCGTTGATATTGATATAAGTATTTGAAAATCCATACGGAATTTGAATTATCGATAAGAATCGAGTTACGTATGTGAGAAAGAAAATAATTTACGACGCCATTCGTTCGTCATAATTAATCCTAGTTCTCCCGTTTCGTTATTTTCATTCGTCGAAAGGATACATATAACGTAAACATAGATAATTTTAGATAAATCTAGAAATTGTAAATATCGATAAGGGGGGAAAGGAGATCGGGCTTTACGAAAAAAAAGAGAGAGAGAGAGAGAGAGAGAGAGAGGAATAATTCAACGATATTTGGTTTAAAAAAAAAAAAAAAAAAAAAAAAAAGGAAAAATTCTTTTTATATACCGTTTCGCAAGTTTCGTTCATCGAACGGATATCGGAACGTAAACACGACGGCGTCTCGGTGTTAAAGACAAATAAACAATATCAACATCTTTCGTTGGTCTTTCACTCGCGGACGCGAACGCGAACGCGACCGCGAATACGAGTCTAACACTCTAGTCGAGTTTTGCTGGTACGTCGGTCGCGATATGTAACTTCTCTAACCATTTTCAAATAGAAGCTCAAGAGACGTTTTATTCCGACTGTCGTAACAGCGTGCTAATAAGTAGGTCTCACGCCGTTAGTCCTCACGAGGTAACACGCTAACCAAGTCATCGTCATCGATTCGGAACTACTTTGATGGATAATAAATAGGAAAAAAAGAAGATAAAAAAAAAAAGGAAAAAGAAAAAGACAAGAAATAAATTACCACAAGAATTGGTAATTTACCTTGGTTAGTATACGTATCGTCGTCGTCGTCGTCGTTTCTTTAACGAAATCGAGCAAGAAGAAAGTAATTCCCCGTTGAAACAGTTCTCTTTCGGTTAAACCTTACGCGCGACTGATACGCGAAAGAAGACGTACATACATCGAGAGAAGAAATTTTTAGATCGACGGAGAAGGAAGGATCGTGAACAAAATGTGGACAAAAGTGATCGTCTTAATTCTCGTATCCCCTTTGACAATTTTGGAAGTAAGGACGAAGGAGACAACGGAGTGCGATTTGAACAACGAAGATGGTAATCCGATTGTTATAACGTAATAGATATTCTCTTTATAATACGAATAAATCCCTTTATAATAATTATGTAAAGTCTCTCTTAGAAGAAGAAGAAGAACAAACTAGATTTCGTTCGTTCGTTCGATTTGACCAGATTTCCAACAGTCTCACGTGGGCTTGATCATCTCGCCGATGATGTCGACGTCGGTCATTCGTGAACTCGAAGTTTATTGGAATCATCCGAAGTATCGATCGGACAGCGACACGATCGCACTTTACACGGGTGATCCGGCAGCGAATGGGTCCGAACCGATTCACATTTTGGAACCAAAATCTTCGAGCGGTATAGAGAGTACAGGGATTCAGGCCGAATATATTCCCACTGCGAATTTGACCTATCAAAGGCAATGTCTCAGTGCGTTTCTAAAACATTATTTTTTTTTTCCTCTTCTCCCTTTCTTTTTCTTTTTTTTTTTTTTTCTTTTTTTATTTTTTTCCTCTTTATCAATTTGACGACTTTGAAGGGTTAACCGTGCGTTTGTATTTTTAGAGTATCACGTTGCTTGGCTGAGGGATGGTGTCCCGAGAAAAGTGAATTGTCTCGAGACGCGCCCCAATTGGATGGCTGAGAGAAAAAATGTTCTAGGTCCTCTTACGATGAACAAAATATTTATACCGGGCACGCACGATTCTGCGTCCTATGCGATCCACGAACGGGCTGGCCAAGAGAAGATTATCGATAAATACGTTATAACGCAGGTGAAGATGGATTCGCGGGTCGATAATAAATCAATCTCCATTGCGTTCGATTCGAGCAACGTTCGAGATTTTTCATAGCTTTCAGGACATAGACGTACTCGCGCAATTGATATACGGTGTACGATACTTGGACATTAGAGTTGGACATTATCCTCTCACGAATGAAATCTGGTGGGCTAATCACGGGGTCGTACCGTTGATACCATTACAAGTCGTCATCGAGCAAGTGAAAAAATTTCTCGATAATACCGAGGAGATCGTGATCTTCGACGTTCAAGAATTTCCATTTGGTAATTATTATCGATGTTATATAGAAGTGTCGATGTAAAACGTGAAAAAGAAAAAAAGAAAGAAACCGATTTAACCGGATACTTGTTAATCGTCTTAATATGGGACACGTGCCCGACTTCAACAGGATTTCATAATAACTTGCTCATACACCAGCGGTTCGTTAAATATTTGGAGAAAGAATTTGCGGGTTACTATTTACCTTACAAAACCGGTTGGTTCACAACACTGAATACGATTTGGTCCTCTAAAAGGAGATTGATTATCGGTTACGATGAGAAACAAATTCTCAGCTTTTCCGAAAGCCTTTGGCCTTGCGTTACCCATCAATGGGGTGACGTTCGAACTGTCGACGATCTATATCGATATCTTAATCGTATCGAAACGTCGAGTCTATGGTAAAGGATCCTTGATCTTGACAAATTTTCCCCTTTACTATAGATGGTAATCCCGTCTATTAATTTTGGCAATCTTCCTTTTAGGAATATCAAAACAACGCCAAGATCCGCGATGGCGGAATTGACGCCTAATACGTGGTACGTGATTTCTAACAGATTTCAAACGAGTCTTCGTCAAATGGCCGATAAGGTCAATGCCAATGTCACGAATTGGTATGCAACAAAATGGCAACGTACAGCCAACATCGTCGCGGTTGACTTCGTAAGAGGTTCTGGCATCGTCGAGACTTCCATCGAGTGGAATGATCGACGTAACTCGAACTGTTAAAAATAATAGAAAAATATATTTAAGCATAACGATGAATCATCCGACTGATTATAATACCTTTTACCGATTCCACTTGATCGTAACGCTTAACTTTTTTCCTCGCAAATCGTCAACGAATTCGCGATATAGACATATCCCTTCTTTCTGTTCTCCATTATTAACAATTTTAACTGGACTAGCCCATTCCTTTCCCTCGTTTTGTCTCAAAAAAAAAAATAAAAGAATAAAGAACGAATCATATAATATATATATATGTACTTTTTGCGTGACAAAGAGATTTCCGGCGGAAGAAGAAATAACAATACTACCGTCAAGGAGACCAATAGAAATACCAAGTCCTGGTCGTACGTCGCCAGATATCAGTTCATCGTTTGTCACGGATAATGACGGTTGTCGATAGGAATAAAAAATAAACTTGTTTACCACGGCACCAATTACAATTGGTTGAGGCAATAAGTAAGCGAGCAAAATGTTACGGTTAATGATATGTATATCGATTGTTACATTGTTACTTTCGGATCAAGTAGCTATGATAGGTAATACCTTTTTCTGTCAAAACAACCAACAGTGTACGTTTCTTGAATACTGTCCAGATAAGGTGATACTCATGAAAAGGAATGAACTTCCAATACACAGGTACGTTCGATGCGTCTTGATAAAAAAAAAAAAAAAAAAAAAATCTTGCGTAAAGGCCTCTATAAACTTGATTACAGTTTTCGTCAATCGATATGCGATTATTCAGGACTAAGACCAAAAGTGTGTTGCGATATATTAAATTATTCCCCTAAATCGAGATTACCCGAACAAATTATAAGATCACTTCTAGAGTCAAAATCGATTAACAAATGTGGTAAAAGCCTGATTAAAAATAACATTGACATCTTTGGATCTTATCCTTTCTTAGCCAGAATAGGTTTCATAAGTAAGTATCTTTCATTGGGGAATACACGGCGCATTTAAGATTTCTACTTTAATTTTATTTCATATAATTGTAGATTTGCAAACAGGACGCATGAAATATCCTTGCAGCGGTACGATTATAAACGAGAGAGCAGTAATAACAACAGCTTCCTGCGCGCTTGCTAATTCTCAAATATACAAATTGTATCCAGAGACATTTAGTGTAATTTCGAAAGAGTAAATCGTATCAAGCGTTTAATCGTTATTTTCTTAATAGATACGCTGTAGCTATTGGAGAATATAATACCGAAACGGATCCAGACTGTAATCCCTTATTTTGTGGTCACGAGGTTCAACATTACAATATATCCTATATAATAAAACACCCAAATTATTGCGCAGACACATTTGCAAATAATATAGCAATAATTCGTTTGGAACAACCTATTCATTTTGAAGGTAAATAAACGAATAAATTCATAAATTCGTTTCTTATAATGATGAATAATAAACTTTTATACGCAGTAACAGCACAACCCGTTTGCCTATTACCCAAAGAAATTTATATTAGAGCAGGTTCAAATGCGGTATTAATTGGCTGGGGCAGTTTATCGAATCAGAAAGGTATTCAAAAAAAAGTGCAAGAAAGTAATAGTAATTGTTCGAACATTGTAAATGTCTTTCAGATTCGTCGACCGTGCAACAAGAATTAAACGTGATATTGTTACCTAAACAAAACTGCTTGGACTTTCTAAATCAAGGATACTCCGTAGAATTGTGCGCTAGCGGAGAGAGAGAACCTTGTTCGGCTTACAATGGGAGTCCTCTATTGTATAAATATAACGATACATATTTTTTGGTACATCAATTATTTCTTACTTGTCAATATATATTTATAATATGTAAAGTTATGTTTTTAAATAGCCTACTTTATATACCTCCAGGTAGGAATTCTATCCTATGGCTCGAACTGTGATGAAAAATCAAATTTACCGTTGGTTTTTGTAGATGTACAAAAATATGCGAGGTGGCTTTCAGAAAATCTTTAAATGCTTTATACAAGAATACTTACAATTTGATTCGCCTTAAAATCTAATTGAAATACATACATATATTACATTCGTTCGTTTCCATCCATATCTCAAGAGCTGCTTCTACTATCATTTATGTTTAAATATATTCAAATATTTGCCACGAGTCATTTCTTTAGCCTCTTCCATACCAAGCTGATAAGCCAAATCGTGTAATTTTTTGACTTCCGATATAAGTCCTGTCATAGATAAATTTCCCAATTCTGTAATAAAAAAGATTTTGATACGTACAGATTTGTTACATAATTTTCTACCTTCCAATTTTGTCGACTACTTACGATGTAACTGGTTTAGGTCATCTGCCGTTAATCCGGATGCCCAAGTAGCTGGCTCCAGCTGCGGTGAATTTTGAGCTACAAACTCGTTGACACCTGGAACTTCATCGGTCGCTAATATATATGATATTTTATGCTTTTAAATGGAATAAACAATACCTGATGGTTAAAATTAATAATTATGCGAGATCAACTTACTTTGCTCTGGCCATAAATCTGGTGAAGCTCGATCTAACTTTTCTAAGCTCATAAGACTTTCTTCTACACACGTCAAATCTATTCGTAGAAAGATCGAAAATAAATTCCAGGGTTAATGGCTGTTCTTCGCGATTTTTATATTATACAATATTATTTACAGATACGCGATTTAATATTTTCATAAATACAACCAAATACTACAGCGATATGTTAATAGATAAAAAAAAGAAAAAACAATTATGTATACCTGTTTGGTCCACGGGTTCATCCGCCGCCATGTTGTTAGTGAGATTATAATTCAAATGTCCATTCGATGGTGTAAACGTAAAATTAGAAATAACATTGGAAATGGAAACGAGACGGAGAATGGAAATGCACGTTCACGAAAATACACCAATTCATACGTTTTATTTCAATAAAATACATACAATTAAAGTTCGAGAAGAGGTGTACATTAAGAATTGTCTTCGTTTTTAACGTGTTTTCGCAACTCTCTAGTCAAATCAATTTGTCGTTGAAGATTATAGATATTTTCAATTTTTCGGCGCTGTTGTCGCTCGATATCTCGCAATACACCCTCGTGAAGTCGTTCTCTAAAAAAAATAAAACCCATGCACATAACCTCCAATCGATAGAATATATATAAATAACATATATTACCTGTCATATTGTTGTTTGTAATGTACGTATCCTATTATACTGACTGATATCAAACAACATGTCCCAAAAGTGAGTTTGGCTGCTGTCGACATTCTTTTATTTTTTTTATTATTGTTTACATAAAATTCATACAGATTCTTCTTTGAACAATCGCAAACATAACTTATCGATTGTCGTTAAATGAGAAGAATCGATGAATCGACGTCGGCAGATCTTGAATCGTTATTTTTAATTTAAGCAATATTATACATTGGCACAGTACATTGTAGCACATCGCATTACATGCTGTTGGTAAATATGTGATTTGGTACACAAACAGAATTATTCGAGAAAAAGTCCCTCAATTGACTTGGTAATATCGTCGTTGTTTTTTTATAATTCTTAGTTACAAACTAACACGAGAACATGGTGGAGATTATGGTTTGACATTTATATATTCGTATAATTATTAATTTGCGAGATAAAGCGTAGATTGAAAAGTGCTCTAGTTTCTAACGTATTTTAACAACTCCCCAGTAAAATCGATTTGTCCTTGAAGATTGTGGATATTTTGAATTTTTGGCGCTATCGATGCACGATATTTCGGAATACACCCCCATGAAGACGTTCTGTAAAAAAAAATAAAATCAATGCATGTAACTTCCGTTCTAGAGAATACATACAAATAACATATAATATATTACCCGTCATATTGTTGTTTGTAACGTGCGTGTTCTATTATACTGACAGATACCAAACAACATTTCTCTAAAGTCAGTTTGGCTGCTGTCGACATTCTTTTATTTTTTTCTTATCGTTTAAATAAGATTCATAAAGTTTCTTCTTTCAGCAATCGCAAACATAAGTTATCGATTGTCGTTAAATGAGAAGAATCGATGAATCGACGTTGGCCGATCTGATCGAAACGTAATCAATCGTAATTTTTAACTTAAGCGTATTAAATATTGTCAAAGTAAATTGTCTAACACATTGTATTACATGTTGGTGGATACGCAACTTGGTACACAGAAGTAATTATTCGAGAAAATATTCGTTAATTGACTTGGTAATATCGTCGTTGTTTTTTTATAATTTTTAGTTACGAACTAACACTAGAACATGGGGATCGTAGTTTGACATTTAAATATTCGTATAATTTCTAATTTGCCAGATAAAGCGTAGATTAAGAAATGCTCTCCTTTTTAACGTATTTTAACAACCGCCCAGTCAAATCGATTTGTCCTTGAAGTTAGTAGATATTTTGAACTTTTGGCGCTACTGTCGCACGATATTTCGGCATACACCCCCATGAAGACGTTCTGTACAAAAAATAAAATCAATGCATGTAACTTCCGTTCCAGAGAATACATATAAATAACTTATAATATATTACCTGTCATATTGTTATTTGTAACGTGCGTCCTCTATTATACTGACAGATACCAAACAACATTTCTCTAAAGTCAGTTTGGCTGCTGTCGACATTCTTTTATTTTTTTCTTATTGTTTACATAAAATTCATACAGATTCTTCTTTCCGCAATCGCAAACATAAGTTATCGATTGTCGTTAAATGAGAAGAATCGATGAATCGACGTCGACAGATCTTGAATCGTTATTTTTAATTTAAGCAATATTATACATTGGCACAGTACATTGTAGCACATCGCATTACATGCTGTTGGTAAATATGTGATTTGGCACACAAACAGAATTATTCGAGAAAAAGTCCCTCAATTGACTTGGTAATATCGTCGTTGTTTTTTTATAATTCTTAGTTACAAACTAACACGAGAACATGGTGGATATTATGGTTTGACATTTATATATTCGTATAATTTCTAACTTGCCAGTTAAAGCGTAGATTAAGATATGCTCTCGTTTTTAACGTATTTTAGCAACTGCCCAGTCAAATCGATTTGTCCTTGAAGTTCGTAGATATTTTGAATTTTTGGCGCTATTGACGCACGATATTTCGGAATACACCCCCATGCGGTCTTTCTCTTAAAATGCATAGTCAATGCATGTAACTACCGATTTAGAGAATATACATAACTAATAATCTACTACTTGTCATATTGTTGTTTGTAACGTACGTGTCATATTATACTGATAGATATTAAATTACCTGTCCCAAAAGTTAGTTTGGCCACTGTCGACAATCTTTTCTTATTTTCTTATTTTTACGTAAGATTCATAAAGATTCTCCTTATAACAATCGCAAACATAAGTTATCGATTGTCGTTGAATGAGAAAAATCAATGAATCGAAATAGGCCGATTTTATCGATATGTAATAAATCGTAATATTTAACTTAAGCATATTAAGTATTGGTATAGGGTCATTGTAGCACATTGTAGTACATATGTTACTTTAAGAGAATTATTCGAGAAAAAATTCGTTAATTGACTTGGTAATACCATCGTTGTTTTTTTATAATTTTTAGTTACGAACTAACACGAGAACATGGAGATTTTAGTTTGATCTTTACATATTCGTATAATTTCTAACTTGCGAGATAAAGCGTAGATTAAGAAATGCTCTCGTTTTTAACGTATTTTACCAACTCCCCAATCAAATCGATTTGTCCTTGAAGACTATAGATATTTTGAATTTTTGACTTGTTAAACAAGAAGAATTATTCCAGAAATATTCCTTAATTGATTTGGTAATATCATCGTTGCTTTATCATTTTTAGTTACAAACTAACAAGAGAATCTGGCGATTAATTTGACTTTCACGTATTTGTATAATTTCTGTCTTGCTGGAAAAAGCGTCGATTAAAAGAATTGCCATTGTTTTTAGGGCCTTTTCGCAACTCTCTAATCAAATCGATTTGTACTTGAAAATTATAGATATCTTCAATTTTTTGGCACTGTTGTCGCTCGATATCTCTCAATACATCCTCATGAAGTAGTTCTGTAAAAAAAATAATATATATATAATATAATATAATATATATAATATATATATATATATATATATATATATATAACCTCCAATATATTATCTGTCATATTGTTGTTTGTGATGTACGTGTCATATGCTGACAGTTACCTAACAACATAACCGAAAAGTGAATTCGCCTACGGTTTTCCTTCTTCCTTATTGTCTACTTCATAAAGATTCTCCTTTTTTACAATCGCAGACATGAGTTGATGTTTGTCGTTTAAAGAGAGGAATCGATCAATCGACGTTGGCCAATCTGATCGATTTGTAATACATTGTAAAATCGCAAACAAAAGTTATCGATTGTCGTTATGTGAGAAGAATCGATGAATCGATGTCGACCGAGCAGAGCGATATGTAATATATCGTAATTTTTATCGTAAGCCTATGAAATATTGGCACAGTACATTGTAGAACTTCGTAGCAGAATATGGAGGTACATACACGACTTGATACGCAAAGAGAAATTCGCAAAGAGAATTAGTGAAACGATTCCTTGATAGACTTGGTAATATCATCGTTGCTTTTCTATCATTTTTACTCTATCATTAGTTACAGAGTAACAAGAGAATATGGTGATTTTGCATATTTATACGATTCCTATCTTATAAATTTATATTGCTTATAAATAATTAAATGTACATTTTCAAACACATTGCAATGCAATCTACATATTCGAGAGATTAATTAGTGACGTGAATAAGACATTAATTTATATTAATAAATTATGCGATAGTTCGGCAATCTATATATTTTAGCATAGTATATTAATTGCAACAACGTTAATAATACTTGTTAGTATCATGTGATATTTATGTAGGACGTTTATGTTTATTGCATGCACATCGTGTATAATCACATATATGTATACATTTATAAAGCTAAAATAAACAAGTATCAACGATTATTTTCATTATTATGTAGAGAAAAGCAAATCGATGAAAAATAATTTATTAATTACAGGTACAAAGGGATTACATTCATCTCAGTAAGAAACTGTCATATTTACTGCGCCATGGCGCTGTAAAAGAAGGATTATCGATCAAGGAAGACGGTTTTATATCGATAGATCAGCTTTTATCGAAAAAATTACAAGGATATACCTTGGAAGATATAAATAAAGTGGTAGAGACTAATGATAAGAAAAGATTTATAATCCGTGAAAATAATGGTAATTTGGAAATTAAAGCCACACAAGGTCACTCTATAAGGGAAATCAATAATTTATGTTTAAAGCCATTAGATCGTGTTGATTTTGATATAATACATGGTACTTATTATAAAAATTGGGAAGCCATAAAGTTAAAAGGCTTATCTCGCATGAAAAGAAATCATATTCATTTTTCTAAAGGATTAAATTTCATATGTGGATTGAGGAAAAGTGCAGAAATTTATATTTACATTGATTTTGAAAAAGCAAAAAGAGATGGTTTAAAATTTTTTGAATCTGAAAATGAGATAATCCTCTGTGCCGGTAATAACGAAGGAATTATAGAAAGCAAATATTTTTTAAAAGTTCACTCGAAGAAAGGGAAGATATTGAATTAGATCTGTAAGATAAAAAACATTACAGAGGATAGATATATTTGAGTATATATAACCTTTTTAAACGGTTAAATAATGTCGACTTATTGTGAAGTTTGTTCTTTACAATTAATCGACGATTATGCATTTAAAACTCACTTAACAGGCAAAAAGCATTTAAGAAATTTCCAACAACAAGAATTTCAAAGAAAGATACTTGAAAATTCTGTATTTGTTTCTCCTATACCAAAATATGTTACTGGTCATAAGTTAGTTGAGTTTTTTCTACAGTTTGGAGCTATCGAAACATATAAACTTGGAGCAAATCATATTATTATATCGTTTCAAACAAGGTATGGAAGAGTTTTATCAATCAAACGATTATTTAGTTATATAATACTCATAATATATTATCTTCCTTTCTTCTTTTTCATAAGGGAGCCAGTAGATTATCTACTAAACAATCCAATCTGGATAAACACAACAAAATTGGATATTAAGAAAAGAATATTGAATGGTACGTTTTATATTATATATACCATTACATTACCATACCATTTACATTATATATACCATTATATTCCTCTATACTTTTACTTAAATGATTTTAAATATTTATTTTAAGATCCAAAAAAGGAGTGTAGCACCGATTCAAGCGAAGTAACAAGTGTTATAGATTTGAATTCTATAAAGAATAAATTTGAGAAAGAACCAACATTCAGTAAAAAGCTCGATGCATTTTTAAATGCAGTACTTCTCAACGATACAGAGATTGAGCCGAGATACGATATTATTTGTAAATCTTTAACTGTTATGTTCGCACCTATATTTCCAAATTGTCACACACATATATTTGGATCTACACAAACGGGACTAGGATTTAAAGAATGCGATTTAGACCTCTATATGGATATCGGTAAACTGAACTAGTAATCTTAATGAGCTAAATTAATTAGTGAGATAATAATAAAATATTTTAATTAACAGGCGTGCCAATATGCGAAACAGGAGATAGTCATTGGTCGATGAAGAAGGTATTCAAAGAAGTAAAATCTATCATGTATAAGATGAATAATATATTCGCTGAAATAGTGCCAATACTAAAGGCAAAAACACCTATTATAAAATTTTATCACATCCCAACAAAGATTTCTTGCGATATTTCCTTTAAAAATGATTACGGGGTACATAACGGTAAACTTATAACACACTGTCTGTCGCTCGACACGAGATTGAAGCCACTGATAACCGTCATAAAATATTGGGCAAGGCAATGTAAAATATCCGGTTGTGGAAAAATATCTAATTATGCATTAATAATGTTGGTCATGTTTTATCTACAACAAACGGAACCGAAAGTACTTCCATCTATAATGGACTTGCAGAAAACGTGTTGTACACCAATAATCATTAATGGTTGGCAAGTTAACTTTGATGAAAATGCAAAACCACCGCCAAGTGCCAACACCAGCGATGTACCAAATCTTTTGCTAGGCTTTTTCAAATACTATATTAATTTTCAATTCAAAACAAATATCGTCTGTCCCTGGGATGGTTTATTACACACAAAAGAAGAATTCGTCCATATAGACAAGCTGCCAAATTATATGGCAAATTACAAAAGAATTGCAACAACGGATGATCTCAAGCTCAACATTAGTAAATTCATGTGTATTCAAGATCCAATCGAATTAAATCGCAATGTTGTAGCTTCTACGTCGCAACGATTCGTAACGTTATTTCAAAAATATTGCGAACTGGGGGCGCAAGTTTGTACGTCGGAACGTGCAAGCAATAGCAAAAATCTTTTAGAACATCTATTTTCGTCTGTATCTAAATTAGAAAACAATGAAATTCAAATAGTGGTAGCAATATATGCCGGACCATATCTGAGTATTGGTTTGCCAGATGATTTTGAAGAGCGCACAGACATAATTAATAAAGAGCAATACGTAAAAGATAAATGGTATTTTCTAATATATAATCTCGTGAAAGATATTTTTGAAAGAGTATACAAACTAAAAGTAATGGTAATACTTCCTGGGGATAATGAAGCTAAACAACAAAAAATGGAAGTCATGTCGGACGTACATACGAAAGAACATCAAGAATTTTTGTTGCACTGTACGGGAAGTGAATGCACTTGGTTTAATAGGAAATGTGGCGTAAGTTATTTAGATCCCGGACTGAGCGCCTTGGACAAAGAAGCGATTATAACGGAAAGAATGCTAGAGGAGAACCGTAGAAGTGGTCGTATCAGAGAAGTAAGCCTAGATTTTATATGTAAATTTGAAAAGAAAGATAATCCTGTGTACGTCCAATTAGAACTATTTAACGAGAATGGCCCACTGAAACTTTTTAAAGAATTTGGTTATTTAGCTAGAGACAAAATTCGAAAAGTTGCTATGAATACTTTGATGCATATGCATAGTCATGGAATTCGATAATGTGAAGGAATTTGGTAATAGAGAAGGATAAAAAAAGTTCAAACGGTTATTATCTGTATTGATACATTAAGAATGATATTGATACATTAAATATGATGATATTGATACATAAAGGAAGTGTGTAGTAATTACATATAATGAAATAGAATGAAATATTATATTGCCATTTGACGTGTGTGCGTATGCGTGTATGTATATATATATATATATATATATATATATATATATATATATACATATTTTATATATATATATATACATCTTTTAGAAAAATTATTTTTTTACGCTATAAGCATTGATCTTCCGTAGGTATTTTTCCTTTTTTCGTGGCCGTTTTTTAACAAGAGTTTGACATCTTGGGGCTTTTCTCTTAATTTTCTTTTTATTCGATATAAGATATATATTAATAACAAATAAATTGTGGATAATGTCGGTAGCCATAGTTAATCAGAAGTTGTGCATAGAAACATAATAAGTGCGTAACGTGTATGTACCTTTGAGCGTATTTAAATTTTAACGGAATTCACGAATCGGATTAGATGTGAATTGAGGTTCTGATTCGATTCGTAAAAGATAATACAAATGTTTATCTCTTTCGTTACAATTTGTTACGAGTAAAAATATTTGACAGCATATATACCGTAACAATTAATATCAATTACATCAATCAAGTATACGAAGAGTTATAGGGAAATGAAATACGTTGATCGTATCATAATACACTAGTTCAAGTAGATAAGTTGGTTAGATTTCTTCTATTGGTAATCAAAATGGCGGGCTAGTGATGTGTCCTGTGTTTTTCGTGTTTTCATGCCTACGGATTTGAAGTATTCAGTATCAGTGTGTGAAAGTATAGAAATGAAGATGAATTGGCTATTATTTATATAGATTTATCGTTACATCACATTTGTACATAATATAATCATTGGAATTAAGATAGGTATATATAAAAACAATATCGAATCATTCAACTAAGAAACAAAATAAAGACAAATATGTACGTTGAGTACAAATTAATAACGATTGCTCTTGTTTTTAGCAATGAAAAGAATGTCGCTTACCTTTGTCGAATCATATTGAATTCGTATCGATTAGCTTATCGGACAAATATGTCCGACAATACAAATGCGTTAGTAATTGAAAAGACCCAGAGATCAGCAATTTAACGTGGCAGAGGTTAAAGAGGCATCGACGGGTCACACACTTAATAAAAAATGTGAAAGAAGAATAGGTATATATATTTATATATATATCTGATCCAAATTGGAAAATTTCAGTATTTGAAAGAAACGTTTACTTATGTTGTGTACGTTTGGTGTGTACGTTTCGTCTACTTATTATGTACTACCCGGGGATTGCAGCCCGGATAAGCCAACCCGGATACGGCAGCCCAGATTTCTTTGTTAACACGTAATCGAGCAATAGTTATTGAACGCTTTAGACATGCGTATTTCAGTTATAGACCTACGTGCCCCAATATTGGAGACATGCGTATTTCACTTTTATAGACGTGCTGACGTATTTCTATATTATAGACATGCGTATTTCCATATTGTGACATGCGTACTTCCATCTAGCTATCCTCAGTCCGAGTATCTATCGTAAAGAAGAAGGAGTACGTGTCGTTTCGATCAATTATATCACGCCCATCTTTGTCTTGAGTACAGTTAAAGTGTAATAAATATAAGTGATATCTCAAAAGATACCGATTTTTTGCATTATCCTACGTTTGAAAAACTGTAATACCATGGAATAATTACAGTTTTTAAGTGAAGTGAGTAATTTTCTCAAGATGGAAGAATCTCATACAACCACCATGAAAATGGAGACCAATGACAAAGAAAATGATTCAATGCTGGACGAGACGACCAGCGTTTTCAAAAGAGTGTCCTTTGTCAAAAGCACCAGTGAAGATGTGCAACGTGCCATTGAAGGACTCAAGGGTATACCAGACGAAGAACTTCAAGAGTTCTTAGACGAAGACTTTATGGAAGGTCTCAATGTGGTCGACGCTTGGGAAGGAGAGGAAGACAAGAATCGCGAGGAGAAAAAAATGCCTCTATCTAAAGAGAAAGAAGAAGGGGAACTCTCTAGGTAGCAATTTTTACTTTATTAATAGAGACGCTTCTTTAATTATAAGGATCAGTTTTAATCTTCTACTACCTTTAACGTATATATATATATATATATTTTTTTTTTCTTTTTTTCTTTTTTCTTTTTTTTTTGCCTTTTTAGATTTTTACTTGGAATGTTTTGTTTCTTGTATTTTATATATATAAATATATATATATATATATATATATATATATATATATATATAAGAAATATATGATTTACCATAAGCCAATGATATTTAGCTGAGAGTAATAGAAAGAATAATTTATAGGGAACGCTGTCGCGAAGAACGTAATCGGTCTTACAGCCATGAGAAACCGAAACGTGAGGAAAGTCGCCGAGATCCATCTAAGAGCACAAAAGATATAGAAAAAGATAAAATGCGTGCGAAAAGGGACAACGAGAGTAAATTGTTGGCGGAAAAAGAAAAAGCTATAAAAATCTTACTCGATTCCGACGAGGTTGTACCACCGGGTACCGAGAGCGAAGCTATTCAGAACATTGCGGCCAAACAAAACGAGGAACGAGCACAAATGCGCAATCAAAGAAGCAGAGAACATCGTAAAAGTCAGGAAAAATTGAAGTTAAGTCCAATATACAAGAAAAGTTACGATTGGTCCAGGGGAAGCCCTTACAAAAGAAATTCGAGTCCTTCCCGCCGTAGAAGTCCCTTTAGAATGAGCCCGGAAAGAAGGAGTTCTCCGAGAATGAATGGCGATCGTAGTAGAAGTCCCTATAGGCGGTCTAGTCGGGAACGAAAATCAAGTTCCGATAGATATAGCGCCGAACGACATAGAAGAAGAACTGACATGCATGATAGGTAAGAACATTGGCGTTTCTATATGAAGAAAAAAAAAAAAAAAAAATACTTTAGACTGCCCGTTTAATGTCTCTCTATTGGGACATGGAGAATAATTACATTGTTATCTTTCTTATTCTCAAGGCGAAGAAGTCGATCGCGAGGACGAAGTCGCAGCCCGGATCGTTTTCGAAGAAGGTCTCGTTCGCCGATGAACAGGAAATACAGCCCAAGACGCAGAAGCCGTACACGCAGCAGATCGTTTGAAAGACGCACCAGAAAACGATCGCCGTTCATCAACGAACTTGCCAGGCAGTTGCGAAAGGAAGCCATGGTATCGAATTCTGCTTCTTACATAACGTCATCGTTGGAAGTAATATCGCCTATCATGAGCGCACCCATGTACCCGCAAGAGACAGACGTTCGAGCGCCATTGTCACAATCCTACATGCATCATCAGGGTGGACCAATGATGGCAGCGCAACAGCCACCACATTCCATTTTGCCAATGTCTTCGGGCATGCCGCAATATATGAACTACGATATGTCCGCTCCACCGCCACCACCATTACCACCACCGCCGCCTATGGGGTATGACGGTACTACTACTTTACATACGATGCCGCCGCCTATTCCTCACTATTCCGCCGGACCCATAATGTACAATCATAATGCGGTACAAACAAATCCTGTTATGTCGACGCAACCAGGAACCATATATAATTTTATTTCGGCGCCGCAACAAGCCACGCCACAGCCGGTACCTGCGCCAGGAACAACGATGATGGATCATCATTCGGTCATGGGATACGGCCTATTTCCTTTCCACGTTCCTTCCCACCTAGACCCATCGTCCAGCAACGGCAATTCTGCGAGTGCATCGGCGACGATCGTTTCGTCCTCGTCGTCGTTGTCGTCGCTGCCTTCTTCTTCCATAAGCTACAATGACCATAATTCCTCAATATCCTCTTACATCAACAACAACAACAACAACACCAATCACAACAACAACACCAATCACAACAACAACACCAATCACAACAACAACAACAATCACAACAACAACAACAATCACAACCACAACCACAACCACTACAACAACAACAACCACAACAACAACAATAACAACAACAACAACAACAGCAGCAGCAGCAATAACAGCAGCAGCAACAATAACAGCAGCAGCAGCAGCAGCAGCAGCACCAGCAAAAACAAAAGCAAAAGCAGCAGACACAAGCCTCGCGAAGAACGCTTGAAGACTCCCGATCCGCCAATCATCTCCAAGTCTAAAGTAAACACTTTATATATCATATAATATTAATCTATAATATTTCATTTATTATTCGTTCGATCGTCAACGAGCGCGAAATTGGTTTTACTTTCTCGCATTGATAACGTTAGAGATGCTTTTGTCCGATAATATTTGTTCTCGAGATCATACGTACGTATTTACATTATATTGCATCACATTAAAATCCGTTTTCGTTTCATATCCGGAAAAAGGTATTAATTCGTTACTTTGAATTTAAACTTTCAGCTATACGAAAAGACCAGCTTATCCAGTCTACTGGAAGCGTCAGTTTCCGCTAAAGGTACGAATATGAGCTTTTTTTTATTTTGTAATCTAACTTACTTTTAAATCAATCTCAATTCGTAAGACTTTAACATGATATTAATACCGTTGCATTTTCTTTTTCATGTTATCTAGATTCGTCTAAACCTCCGGTTCTATATCCAGGTAAGAATTTTAACGTTAACGTTATTATAATGTGTTTCCAAAATCTACTTTTATGTCTTAAGTGATGATTTTTATATCATCGCTCGGCGATTGTTTATATTTAATACGGTATCGAGAAAAAGAAATAAGGACGAAAAAAAAGAATAGAAGAAAAAAAGAAAGAAAAGAAAAGGGGAAAAAAGAAAGTGAATCGTAACAACGCATTGTTACGTGTGATTAACTCTGCGAGAAACACAATCGCAATCACGAAGCATAAAAATGATATGAAAAATAACAGTATAAACACGACCGATATATTCCCGTATTAATTTAGGTGAAATTTGTTTTTTTTTTTTTTTTCCATCGTAGGATTCAAGCCAGACATACTACGGAAATGCGAGCAAGCGCTATGTAATATTCCAAGCAAAGATGCTTATTTAAAAATAAAGGGAAGATTTTTCTTTCACCCTAAGAAGGGAAAAAATAAGAAAAAGTACGATAAGCGATCATCGAACTCGATACTATTGCAGAAAAACAAACCCTACGTATTTTGGGAGGATGACCATGAGTTTCGTAAAGCTTATATGATGAAGTATGCGGTGAAAACGCGCCAAAAGATTTGTCAAACCGACAGGATCGTAACCGATACGAAGTACGTGGAGGCGCGGGTAGACATGGTAGATTTTCAGATGCAAGTAAGCCCGGACGACATCAAGGAGTCGATCAAAGAGCAAAGGAAATCGATCATAGATAGATTCGATTGGAAGATACGAGAGAAAACTCGAAATTTGGAAAACATAAGGTGGACCTTGAATTCTGCGCAAAAACGTTTGTGGAAGGCTTTGTCACCGGTAAGGGATTCAACAGATTCGTCTCGTCTCGCGGTCGTACCATCGCCCGAACGTGCAATGAGAATTTTTAAAATGGAACCCATCGTGATAAATAAAGACGGCTATTCTAATGTTACGAGACCCTTACGCAACAATTACGCTACACACAAATATTCATCGAATTACGTACATTCTGGTAAACGCGTCGAAAACCCACTGATGAAATTCGAGGATTCCGATGAGGATATGGATGATACGTTTACATTCCAAAAAGAATTAATGGATTGGTGTGGAAAGGGGAAGTCGTTTCAAAGGAAAATGGTTACCAATCCGATGAAAGCGAGAAGTTCAGGATCAAAATCATCTACTCGCGGACGATACGACATGAATAAGTTTTAATCTCATGTAAGTTGATATTTATTGGATGTCTGATTATATGGTATACTAAATGTTTTGGATATATCATTATATATGGTATACTACTAAATGTATTCGACGTATTTCTGAGACAATTGCTCTTCGTGTGATTCAAAACCGATGGTTTATGGTATAAAAATTAAATTATTATCTAATATATATTGTTGTTCTGCAACAAAAAAAAAAAAATAAGAAACAAACGAACAAATCGAAAGGAAATTATAATAATACTACTACTACTACTGTTACTACTAGTACTACTACTACGATTTCTACTACTACTACTACTACTACTACTACTACTACTACTACTACTACTACTACTACTACTACTACTACTAGTACTACTACTACTAGTACTACTACTACTACACTACTATTCATAATGATAATAATAGTAATAATAATAATATGGACCGTTTATTTTAAAAGTGGTGCAAATCCATTTTCTTTTGTTTCGTAAATGTTTATAATCAATGGTTAGTAGTCAATTTCTTTTACCGTCTAATTTTAAATTGAATGAAGCATTGACATTTTTTA
>OU964962.1:12466617-12469117 GCA_918808275.2 Dolichovespula sylvestris | reverse complement strand
ATTATTATTCGTCCGTCCGTCGTGTCGGTGCTTAATGCGCGAATTCCTTTCTCGGTTATTCGACACCTTGACGCAAGGTAAAGAAAAGCAAGCCGCCTTTCTTAAGCGGCCAGCCAGTGAAGTCAGCCAGGCCGCCGTCGTCGTCGGTTTCGTAAGCGAGAACGACCGGAACCTAATCGGATTAACTTATTCTTCTTGGTTTGAATTTACCGCCTATCGGAGCCGCGCCGGTCACGTGGTTCTGTGGGCGGTGGAGTGGGGGCGGTGGGATCGCGCGAATTTTCAAACGTACCCGAACGTGTTTTCCTCTCGCGCGCACGTAAAATACTTTCGAAATTAAAGTCGTTCGAAGCGTTCGAATAAAAAATAAAGTGATAACGAGACGAGAGAGTTCGATTCGATCGTGAACGTCATTATTCGTAAACAATTAACTTTCTGTCCCCTCCTCCTCCTCCTCCTCCTCCTCCTCATGCTCCATCACCACCTGTACCTCCGCCTTCTTCTCGTTCGTTCGACAAAGATGCACATTATTTCTTTTTCTTTTTTTTTATTTATTTTTTTTTTTTTACAGCGACATCGACTCTCGTCAGATTGTTCGTTCGTTCGTTCGTTCGTTCGTTCGTTCGTTCGTTCGAACACGAACCATCACAAAACTCTTGTCGTCGAAGTAAAGCCTCTCCTCCACATTTCTCCCAGTGTCGTTTCGCATTCCTCGTAATTTCGGTTCGTGTTTGACCCGCAAAGCGTGCCCGGAGAGTTGGATCGATTAAGAGAGAACGACGATAGGTCAGTTACGTACGAGATTTACATGCCCCAGCTTCCGCGTGATCCATCCGTCGTCCCTGTCTCCCCCTCTCCATCCCTCTTTCTCTTTCTCTTTCTCTCTCTCTCTCTCTCTCTCTCTCTCTCTCTCTCTCTCTCTCTCTCTCTCTCTCTCTCTCTCTCTCTCTCTCTCTCTCTCTCTCTCTCCTCCCTTCCGTTTTCCCCCTGTGCTTTATCGGAGAGATTCGACCGCGAACTACGCGCCTTTTTTCAACGAACAATGTTCAAGGTCACGATTAAATATAGAATCGAAACCTCTCTCTCTCTCTCTCTCTCTCTCTCTCTCTCTCTCTCTCTCTCTCTCTCTCTCTCTCTCTCTCTCTCTCTCTCTCTCTCTCTCTCTCTTTTATCGTCCTTCCGAGTCATAAAAAGAAAAGAAAAGAAAAAAGAAAAATTCATTTACAAAACGCACGACGTACGTTCGTTCGGATCTTATCGTTTCTCTCGCATATATATATATATATATATGTATGTATGTATGTATGTATGTATGTATGTATGTATGCATGCATGCATGAATGTATCCGTCAATGAGTTTATACTCGAGCGTGGACACATTTTTGAAGGGTTCGTTTTACTCTTTGCTCGTAAGTACATTATCGACATACGGAATGTAGTCGTATGCGGAAACACGGTGCTTCTAATAATAGGCGACACGTTCCGCGACGTCACTTATTGGTCGGCTTTACTTAGTTCCTCTGGAGAGAGAGAGAAAGAGAGAGAGATACGCGTGTGTATATATATATATATATATATATATACACATCATACACGCGTCGCGCGTCCTACGTATAGCGTGTGTGTTGTACGTAAAACGATATGGCTCTTATTGCGAAGTCGCCTTTCATCCCAATGAAAGAAACTTTGACGTGAATTAGCGATTTTTATGATCGAAGGTCGATAGAGGAAAATAGAGAGAAAAAGAGAGAGAGAGAGAGAGAGAGAGAGAGAGAGAGAGAGAGAGAGAGAGAGAGAGAGAGAGACAGACAGAATGAGAGAGAATAAAAAAATATGGCTGTCGTATTGTCCACTATTTTTCTTACTTTTTTCGAGCTCGAGCTTCCAGTCACGTGGTATTGTTTACCAACGTCGATCAATCGCGCTGAGACCACACTGTCGCCACTATCTGTCCTCCGTCTCTCTCCCCCCCCCCCCCTCTCTCTCTCTCTCGTTCGACGTTAATCCTCAAACGAAGAGGAATTGCAATTTGTTTGTAATTTATTTTCGTTCGATACCGATCGCGTAAGTTAATCGTCGTGGCCCCCGGCTAGAAACGAACGAACGAACGAACGAACGAACGAACGAACGATGGCGAAGTAATGTGAACGCGTAATTAACGGGGGAAGCTTGTACGTACACGAACACAAACTCCTTTGTTTTTCTCATTCTCTCGTTGTTTATCCTATTGTTAAGAAAAGTCACGTGGCGTGCGCGCGGTGCGCGTCAGAGCCAATAATCATTAGTCAACGTTGTTTTCAATATCGTTGCAACGTCCTGTTGCGTGTCTCTCTCTTTCTCTATGAGCGAGCTGTTGTGTGTGTGTGTGCGTGTGCGTGTGCGTGTGCGTGCGCTGCATGTGAGAAAGAGAGAGACGGATAAAGATAGAAAGAGAGAGAGGATAGGTGGTAGGTAGATAAATAGATAAAGACAGAGAGAAGCCGCGAGGTCGCGAGTAGTA
>OU964962.1:12434959-12466117 GCA_918808275.2 Dolichovespula sylvestris | reverse complement strand
AACAGCAGCAGCAGCAGTAGCAGAGAAGCGCTCGGCTGTTCGTTTCGAAGCGTTCTTTCTGTTGCTATGCCGGCTCCCCTTGCTTGCTCCTCTTCTACTTCTGTCTCCTCTCTCTCTCTCTCTCTCTCTCTCGCTCTCCCCATCGTTCAACTTCCCCCTCTCGTCCTCGCTTCTCTCTCTCTCTCTCTCTCTATCTCTCTCTCTTGCCTTCGCTACACCATACTATTCCCCGTAGAACCCACTCTCTCTCTTTCTCTTTCCCTTGCTCCTCTCTTGGCTTCCTCCGGCGTCGTTCGTCCTACAGGATAGAGCTCCTCCTGACGCGCGTCCCGTTGCTGCTCTCCTCGATTATATCCTCGAATATACGTATTACTTATTCTACCTGCGTTTTTTTTTTCTATTTTATATATATATATATATATATATATATATATATATATATATATATCTTTCTATTAAGCACTCTCTTTATCCATCTCGCACAATGACGTTTCGATGAATTCTTCCTCGTCGTCTTTGCCAGAGACACAGAGAGAAAGGATCGTCCAACGAAAGAAGAGTAAAAGTAAAATATATATATATATATATATATATATATATATATATATATATATATATATATATGGTACCGCGTATTTATCGCGTGCAAGGGCACAGAGACGTCTCTCGCCAACGAAAAAAAAGAAAAAAAAGAAAAAAAAAAAAAAGAGAGAGAAAAAAAGAGACAGAAAGAGAAACCTATAGAGAAGCGGCATTGAATTCTTTTTGATCGCTCGTAAGAACTTAATCCTTTTGTAATTAATACGATAGGAGGAGCGGAGAGAAAGACGAACGACCGGATCCGTCCGTCGTCCCTATAGCGATAACCCTTTTACGCGTTGTTATATTTATTAAATTCACGGAGTGTGGAATGGGTCTTGCGGGGGATGACGGAGGGGGGCAAATTTAAAAGGGAAAACGCGCGAAAATGGCGGTAACCATTTAGTATGTATTAGTTGGCCGTGCTGCGAAAAGATTATTCGGTCTACGAAAAGGGTTAAACGTAGTCGGACGTCTCGTTACATCCTCGTACGTGAAAGCGGGAGGATGAAGCGTTCCAATTTCTACGTGCCGAAGGTAGAAACGATTTTTTACTTGGTGACCACCGGCGGGAGTATACTGCACGGCGAGAGAAATCACGAGAGAGACGAGAGAGAGAGAGAGAGAAGAAATCGGAGAACAGTAATTTATTATTATTATTTGGAATAAAGTTATGCTTCTCGTTGTGACTTGAAAAAGGATCATCAAATTAATGATTAGTTTGAAGACAAACAAATAAATAAATAAATTAATTAATTAATTAAAAAGATCGCGAATCGAAGATGTTAATAGAACGCGATCAGATGTTTCGCGGATTTTCGATCGATCCTAGACAACACCGAGCATTATTTATCGAAGGACGATCGAAAGGACGAACGAAGCGCGATAAGCCAATTTCGAGGGACCTAAGAGACCTAATAATGTCTCGATTGAAATGGACCGATTTCTTTACGAGATAGACAGATCGATCGTTAGATAGATAGATAGATAGATATCTAGATAGAGAAAGAAATAAAGAAAGAACAAAAAAAAGAGAAAGAGAGAGAGAGAGAGAGAGAGAGAGAGAGAGAGAGAGAGAGAGAGAGAGAGAGAGATAGGAAGGAAGGTGGGTTGTAGAAAGGTTTATTCGAGAAGGCTAGTTCCCTTCCCTCGTCGTATTTACGATAATAAAACGTGCGCAAATCGAAATGGCGAACCGACTAAGGAGACTCTTAGAAGATCTCTTCTCCGGTGTGTACACCCAGTTTTAACAGAGTTTTCTGGGTCAAGGCGAACGCAAACGCGGATCCCCGTGTGTTTACCGGGCGCGCGTTTATCGCGCCGTTCGCGTCGTTCCTTCCAATATTTTTCGCGAGGCACGCTTTTTTGTTGTCTGGGGTGCCATCCTCCCTTCCCATCGGGCAATACTTCTTTTTCGACGTAAAAAAAAAAAAAAAAGAGAGAGAGAAGACAAACGATTACACGAAGTACAGTCAGGTTTTCGAATCCGCGTCGTAGACGCGGATAAGGAATTATCTATTTGCCCTCCTCACCCCATCTCACCCGGTTTCCTTCCTTCTTTCTCTCCTTATTCCACTCTCTTTATTCCCCCCCCTCTCTCTCTCTCTCTCTCTCTCTTTCTCTTTCTATCCCTCCAGACGCAGATACTCGCAGAATCTCTTATAAATCTCGGGATGCAACTGGTGCTAGCCGCCCTCGTCGAGCTTTTATCTCTCCGCGAAGTCGGAAGCGAGTTTCATTATTTAACGAAGCCGCCTGTACATCTCTCTCTCTCTCTCTCTCTCTCCTGTGTGTGTGTGTGTGTATGTGTCTGTGTATACGTGCATGCTAGCTAGCTAGCATGCACGTGTGCGTGCGTATGCACCAAGACGCATAGAGTTCGTTTGGAATAACGGTCAGGTGTTCCTAGACTGCGTCTAACTGGCCGGCATAAGCCGTTGATACTTGTGCAAGAAAGTAAAGCTTTTTTCTTTTCTTTTCTTTTCTTCTCTTCTTTTACCTACTTTATTTTTTTGCTTTTGTTATTGTTTTTGTTTTCCTGTGTCCGTTGCACCGTAAAATGGGAGGGACGACGACTACGACTACGACAACCGACTACGAAGACGACGATTAGAGAGACAACAGCAACGTTGAACGGAAACAAAGCGAGAGAAATAAATCTCATGCTAAACTTTTCACGTGGTGTGCTATACTATCGACGGACGTACCAATTCACAAACGTCCATAATCTTCTAATGTCATTTGAAGGAGTTATCCTTTAAGATCTCCACTATTTCTTAACTTTCCAAAAAGGTAGAGAAAAAGTGTCCGACCGTTGATTATCAGTCGAACGGATATATATATATATATATATATATATATATATATATGTATATATATATCTTAGACCGAACGAGGCACGTTCGATCATGGAAAGCAGTGCGCGAAACAATGCGCACCGCAATAGCCGCGCTATTGCGCGAGGTCAGTGCATAAAGGAGCAACGACGTTCTCTGCGGAATTCCGTGCACGTATCTTTTTAAACTTATCTCCTCTCGTCGATTTATCGAGCCAATACTCACTCTCTTTTTCTTTTTTGTTTTTTTTTCTTTTTTTTTTTTTTTTCTTTCCGTCTCTTTCTCCCTGCATTTTTTTTTCTTCTCCTCCAGCTTCGTAATCGAACGTATACTTTGACCGATATTCGTAATAACTTCATTTACAGGCTATTGTTCGTTTACGTATTTGATTACATACAAATTGGTTGGCCCGTGGAACGAAAGGGCGGGAGGAGGGAGGTCGGGGGAGATGGCGAGGGAGAAAAAAAAAATAAAAAAATCGAAGAAGGATCTTCTCTTTTCTTCGTCCTTCTCTTCGTCCTTGCGTGTAACGCGCGCGAGCGAGCGGTCGTTCGGTCGGTCGGTGGGAGGGAGGGAGGGAGGGAGGGAGGGAGGGAGGGCGTAAATATGTCGTCGCGTCGTCGACGAACGTGTCATTTTCGCGTGATTAAATGAAATTGCGAAACCATGTAATAAGTACATAGTTACGGTTAATACGAAATCGATAGCTGCTATTATTACTTCTATATTCGTTATGTCATTAACGAGAGAGTGAGTGAGAGAGAGAGAGAGAGAGGGGGGGGGGGTGGGTGGGGAGAGAATGTTAAAGCCATCGGAGTAACGCGAATTTCGCGGGGGGTTATATTATAAAATGAGCGGGACTGCGACTCGTCCCGTTAATTAGTAATCGTATGAGTTCTAAACGCGGAACTATGTGTGTATGTATGTATGTATATATGTACGTACGTATGTACGTACGTATGTATGTATGTATGTATGTATATTCGCGCCTATTCTATTAATAAACTGTACGGGCCGTCACGTAAGAGCGCCGTTCGTTTTTCCTCGGCGTAAAAATTTATTTGCCGAGTTATACCGATATCCTCGGAGGCTGCCAATGATATCATTCTCATATTCGAATATGAAGTGTATTTATGGGGGAAAGAGGATGAAAGGAATAAAGGAAAAGTATACATATATACATGCGTATATATTATATATATATATATATACATATATATTATATGCGTGTGTCTCATTATTATGTGTATGTGCGTTGTAGTCACTCGTCCCCCCGAATACCGCTCGATCCTCGATCCTCTCGATTTTGACGATTCATTTTTTCTCTTTTTTTTTGAAGATTCGTATCTATTACCTAGGCGTCGTATACGCCTATTCGTTGTTTGAACGTACCTATACTATTTTTCCTAGCACGCGATTAATCTCTTTGCTTTTTACCGGACTCTCTGTAATTACGTAGAAGGAAAATACGTAACCGTTACCAAAGGCGCCGGACATTTCGACGATCGTTGGATTTTTTATGTCGTTCGTGAATAAAAAATTCTGGAGAAAAATGTACGTATCAGAACGAACGAACGAACGAACGAAAAAAAAAAATTAAGAAAAGAAATAGAGATTGTTGTTCTTCTTCGTCGAAATAATATAAGAAGGGCTGACGATAATCGCTAGCGTGTTTCGTCGATCGATGCGAACCGAGGGCGCACGGTTTTCATTTTCAGCCATTACTCATTTCTCTTTCTTTCTCTCTCTCTCTCTCTCTCTCTCTCTTTCTCTTTCTTTCTCTCTTTCTCTTTACTGCCAATGGTATTATTGCTCTACCAACATCTACATACATATTAGTAATCATCATTAATAGGAGGAAAGTAGGCTGTGTTATAAAAACTTTGACAGTTTATTTTCTTATCTTCGTTATTAAAAAAGGGAAAAGAAAAAAAAATGATTAAGCAAAAATATCTTTGCAATTCCTTTCGATTAAAAAAAAAAAAAAAAAAAATTGAAGACTTATCGATCCTCGGTGGGAGAAGAAGAAGAAAAAGAGAACGTATTAGTTGGGTGCGAAAGAAACGTAGGAAGGAAGTTAGCCGTGTAAAGGCTTTGGAAAAGAAGGTCTACGAGAGACAGAGATAGAAAGAGAGAGAGAGAGAGAGAGAGAGAGAGAGAGAGAGAGAGAGAGGTGGGGGGAGAGTCAGATAGACAGTCAACGAGAGAAAACGATCATCTTGTATTCAAGTCACACTCTGTCTGTTGTGTACGTAGGTTTATACAACGCGTCGTTGCTTCGTCGTCCTCTCGACGTCCTCCTTTCCTCCTTACATCCTTCTTCGCCTCTGTCTCTCCCACACCATCGTTGCCCCTCGTGCCTGCAACGATGCACGTCCTATACCAGCCGACACATACGGAAATTTCTGATTGCGAAGAGTCTCTCTCTCTCTCTCTCTCTCTATATATATATATATCTCTATCTATCCTTCTCGCATTCGAGTTCTCTTTCCATCCTCATCGCACAGGCGTCTGCTAGGCGGCATAACGAAACGGTTCTGGAGACGGCGAATGATCGGAATTCTTTGAAATTTCGCAGCTCGACTATGTACGTACGTACGTATTATATATGTATGTATGAATGAATGTACGTATGTATGTATGTATGTAGGAAAAATTCTCCTTCGAAGCAGCCAAGTCGATCATCGTGTTCTACTTTGTATTATCTTCGATCGTTTTCGACGAGAGGAGATGGAGAGAGACAGTGAGAGAGAGAGAGAGAGAGAGAGAGGTCATCGTCTTCGCTTCTAAGTAATTAGGCTAAAAAGGCGGCTAACGAGAGTGCCAGTCTCTCTCTCTCTCTCTTTCTCACTCACTTGGTCTATCTCTCATGCTGCCGTTTTGTCGATCGATCGGCAAAGGACACACTCTCCTGTCCTCGAGAGCAGAAGCGCGCTACCATCAAAGAAACGTTTATCATTGGCACACGCCGTGTACAACACTATACACGGTGCTGCTCGCGAACTACGTTCTTCGCGTCGTGGGAAGCTTTGGCATTTCCGGATGTAGGTTGATATAATAGAGGAGGACTCACCGAGAGAGAAGTAGCCATAAAGAGAGAGAGAGAGAGAGAGAGAGAGAGAGAGAGAGAGAAAAGATAGATAGATAGATAGAGAGAGGGATAAAGAGAGGAAAAAGGAACGGGAGGGAAAGAGGCACGCGGCTATTATGAACAGTGACACGTATTACGTGTCGAGTGTGTACCGGGTGTTCCTAGCGTATCCAGTAGCCCGGAGAAATAATAAATCGACGATCTTATTCGTTCTAGGTTTCATAGCCTTTCCTGCAGATTTCAACCGTCTAATTGGATAACCCCCGACGCCCCGAGGCGATTTTTTATTCTATTTTATCGTACCTCCCTCCACCCTCTCTCTCTTTTTCTCTCTTTCTCTGCTTACGCTCCTTCTCACCCCCATCGACGTCCGTTATTTCTTAAACGAGAGAGTGAGAGAGAGAGAGAGATTAGATCCTTCGTACGTTTTATTCCGATCTTCCTACGTTCGAAGTACTTTGAAAGGTGTTATAACGACCTAAAAAGGTCGCGAGGACGACAGACGATCGAAAAATTAGTTAATCCAATGGGAGGCACGCGAAACGCACAAATCGACGGCGCCGTTACACACACACACACACACACACACAGTTCTCCCAACACGCGAGGACGACTTAACGACGGCTGATCCTGCGGTTTTTGCGGTTTCGTATGCCTACACCTTCCGTGTACTTTGCGGTCCGGCGAAAAACGACTCGTCCTCGTAGTCGTCGTCTTTTGCTCTCTATCTCTTCGAGAAAGAGAGAGAGGGAGAGAGAGAGAGAGAGAGAGAATGCGTCTTGGTTGTTGGTTGGTAGCTTATCGATGAGGAGATGGATGAAGAGGGAGGGGACAGCGAAAAAAAAAATGAAGAACGAGTATGACACTCGGTGGTACTCTCCCGTCCTGGAGGAGCATAAAAATCTCTCTCTCTCTCTCTCTCTCTCTCTCTCTCTCTCTCAGTCGCATATTCCAAAAGGTTTCTCTTCCTTCGTAGAATGGTAGAAGCGAGGGAAAGCGATCTCTCTCTCAATCTCTCAATCTCTCGATCTGTCGATCTCACGATCTGTCGATCTCACCATCTGTCGATCTCTCGATCTTTTCGTTTGGATCGAGTCGTAGTCGTTCGTCGTCGTCGTCGTCGTGATAAGGGAAAAAAATGTGGCTCGTCGTTCACGAGTGCTCCGCTTTGCCGCTACGTACGTATCCGCAAGTACCCCGGGGGCGGTTCCAGGTGGTGGCGAAGTACGGCGGGAGGGGATGGCCAGTAGGTGCACTAAGAGCGATGGAAGGGGTGGGAGGCTAACTGTGGGAGGAGGAGGAGGAGGAGGAGGAGGTGGTGTGGAGGTGGGGGTGGGGGTGGGGGTGGGGGCAGATCAAGAAGCATGAATGAAACGGAATGCGTGTTGGCTATCGTATGGCCTATGTCAGCCTTTCGTGACCTCGCGACGAGGGTTCTCAATTCGCCTTGCGTTAGATCCCTACGACCGACTACTACTAATACTACTATTACTACTACTATTAGACCTCGCTTTCGAAATGCAAAGATAAAATCTTTCGTTATCATTTGATTATGCAATTTTAATGGACATGATCGGGCCGCCGATAAGACCGAATGAATGAATTTGAATATCAAGCAAATTTTTTTTCTTCTTCTTTTCTCTCTCTCTCTCTTTCTCTCTCTCTCTCGCCGATGTTTCGAATGTACCAACGTTATAATTCGAGCCTCACGGAAACTCAATTACGATCGTTATCGTCGCATCTTCTCTTCATACGAGGAGGCTCGCTATCGGCGATCAGGATTCTCGACCGCAATTTTGGGGTTAATAACGGGAGAAAGGGTGGGAGGAGGAGGGGAGGGAGAAAGGAGGCAGCCTGCGACAGACGGCGTACGATCGTAGATGCCAGGTGCAAGCGGTTAGGATTCGTTGTACGAACGTGCTCATTAATGGCTTCGCTGCTCGCACACGATTTACTCTTTCAAATTAAGATTTACCCGTTATCAGTTCAACATCCTCTTTTGGCTTTTATGCTTTTGTTTATACTTTTGACCAACCGTACGTACGTACGTACGTACGTATTTACCACCACCACCACCATAAACCACCATCATTCATTCCTCGACCCGACAAAAATTTGCATATTTCCGTTTGGTCGATCGCAATCGTTGAAGCTTATTAAACGAACGATCGCGAAAGTAGAAATCGTGGGTACGACGAGATAGAGACAGCTCGAAAATTTCGATCGTCCTAGGAGAAGAGAAACGAGAGAGAGAGAGAGAGAGAGAGAGAGAGAGAGAGAGAGAGAGAGAGAGAGAGAGACAGACCGGTGATGATAACGATTCGATGGCCGCGACGAGCTCTCTCGTAAAACGTTCCAATTCCATTCGTACGCCTATCGACCGAAAGAATAATCCTCCCTGTCCCTATCGATATCCTGAATTTTTTACGCTCGTCTGCCGTCGATCTATACATGTATTATATATATATATACATATACATACATACACACACATATATATATATATATATTATACAGGTACACAGGTGTGCGGGCACACGTGTGTGGACCGACTCGATGGAAACCGAGTAATTCTCGTCGGTGATTCTTTTTTCTAACCCTCTCTCTCTCTCTCTCTCACACACCCTCTCTCCCTCCCTACCTCCCTCTATTTCTATCTCTATCATTCTTTATCGAGTATCCTTCGAAACGACGCCGATGGCTACATCGAACGATGCTCTTTCGCGGTGAAAATCGATCGTCGTCCAACGTCGATACGTTCTCTCCGATTGAAATGCCGAGTCGAGACGACGTTGCTTTCCTCCTCCTCCTCCTCCTCCTCCTTCCTTCCTTTCTTCCTCCTTCCTCCTCCTCCTCCTCCTCCTCCTCTACCTACCACTCTTCCTTCTCCTTCTACTCCTCTCGACTATATACTTCGGGAAAACTTTTGGTAGAAACAATCGCGAGAGAGCGCGAACTCGTAGCGCGTTCGGACGAAACTTTGCTTTTACTTTCGGCGCGTGCCAAAGACGACGAGCGAGCGAGCGAGCTATCGGCCGAGAAAGAGAGAGAGGGGAGAGTTAATAGCCGCTCGTAGCTGCAAAAAATGTCGCGCGAGATGTTCAAGCAAAGTGTTTCGGAGAATCTTTCGATCCTCTTTTTTGCTCTTCGTTAATCTTTCAGGGCGCTGTGCTATTCACGAGCGAGCGAGGGGCTTTTTAAAAATAATAAAAAAAAAAAAAAAAAAAGGAGAAGAAAAGAAAATAAAAAAGAAGAAGAAAACATACAAAGAAGAGAGAGAGAAAGAAAGAAAAAGTTTATTATTCATTTAATCCGAGTCATTCGTTATAATTTCCTTCTCGTCGATGGATGTACGGTATAGTTGGTGCCTGCACTCGATCTCTCGTTAAAATGTAACATTCTCTTCGCGTCTGCGTCATTTAATGCATTCATAAAAAAAAAAAAGTAGAAAGAAGAAGAAGAAGAAGAAGAAGAAGAAGAAGAAGAAAACAAAAAAAGAATGGCGACAGAAAAATGATTCTAATTACGAATCGTTCAAGGATTCGTTTAAAAGACGAGCAAAGTATTTTCTCGTGGGTAGGTACGTAGCGATCGAGAGGGGGCAAAGGGAGACTCTGAGATAGACAGAGGCAGAGAGAGAGAGAGAGAGAGAGAGAGAGAGAGAGAGAGAGAGAGAGAGAGAGAGAGAGACAAACAGGAGATCGGAGAAGTCGCTCGATCAGCATTTTTCCTCGGTCGAAAGCCGGAGCGCGCGATCGCCCGTTAACAGGCTCGTTCGATTAATGGGTCAAGTATGTATGATCCGTCGCTCGTTCTCGTTCGCCCGGCCGACAGTGAAAATATTTCTGCCGTCCGAGGGTTAATCAGTAGATTAGGCAGCCCGGTCGGTGATGGTGGTGGTGGTGGTGGTGGTGGTGGTGGTGGTTGGTAGCTCGTTGGAGGAGATAATCGCTTCGATAGGGGTGTGACAATAGTCTGGAGACTCGCGGTTTAAGGGTGCCAGGGGTACTTTTAGTTCTTTCGAGGGCTTCCTTTCCTCTCTCTCTCTCTCTCTCTCTCTCTTTTCTGTCTTTCGCATAGTCAATCGATTCCCTCTCGTGCAGCAAACTCTCTCTTTCTCTCTCTTTCTCTTTCCTCGTTTCGCAGACATGCAAATGGGATACGAGACGCCGTCGTTCTATGCCACTGGGCCGTTTCGTTCCTGAGAGACCGGCACGGAAGGAGAGAGAAGAAGGAGAGAGAAAGAAAAAATATGATAAGGAGAGAGAGAGAGAGAGAGAGAGAGCATAGAGGAGAGTAGAATTGAGAACCCTTGCTCGAGCGTGTTAATGAATGATATTTTTTTCATTCAACCGCACCCTGGCCTACATTTCAAACAGAGAGCTCCGGCGTGCCACTGGCGCCTCTCTCTCTCTCTCTCTCTCTCTCTCTCTCTCCCTCCTTCCCTCTCTCTCCGCTTTCCGATACGCAGTGGCTCGTAAAAATGGCTGAGGAAGGAGGTGGGCGCGGGAGGGTGTTGTGCCGTTGGTGGATGGCAGAGCGGCATGGAACGGTAGAGTGTAAGGGAACGGGGGAGGCGGCGGCGGTGGTGGTGGTGGGTTGGGGAGGAGGTGGTTTCAGGGGAGTGGAGGCGTCGGAAGAAAAAAAAAGATGCTCGACAACACTGGCTTCTGGGCCAACGGAGGAGCTCGGATAAAAGCCGAAGAGAGGAAACTACGGCAGGAAAGAGAGAGAGAGAGAGAGAGAGAGAGAGAGAGAAGGGTGGACGGTCTGCAAATTTTACTCGACCACCCACAATTTTCTCGTTAAAGTTTACCATCGTAAAATCGCCAGGACGTCGTCGACACACACACTCTCTCTCTCTCTCTCTCTCTCCCTCTCTTAGTGATTATTTACTTGGCCGAAGGACACACATACATACACGAGGAATCGTGTCGAGCGATTAGCCAATTGCCACTTCCATGGACCATTTAACGGAAAGGATGATAAGGACGACAGGGACGGAAGGAAGGAAGAGGAAGCCGGCTCGGCGCAGTGGCAGTGCCGAGCGCGCTGGGGAAATTAGGGACGACGACGTTCGCGACAACCAGTTGATTCTTGCTTTGTTGTTCTCCTACTCTACTACTACCCTCTCCTCCTCGTCTGTCTACCAACCTTTATCGTCGATTGCGCGTCTCTATCGTTGGTTAGAAAGAGCCGATAGAGCGATGAAGCGATAGAGAGAGAGAGAGAGAGAGAGAGAGAGAGAGAGAGAGAGAGAGAGAGAGAGAGAGAGAGAGAGAGAGAGAGAGAGCACGAGCAGGAAGGACGAGGATTAGGATTAGAACGAGGACGAGGACGAGGACGAGGAAGAGATGTTATCCGAACGAGACGATCGACCCATCGTCTCCGTGTTTCTCGATTATTTTCTAAAAAAAAAAAAATGAGCGCGATGTTTTTATGATAAGAGAGGAAAAGGAGAAAGAATGAAGACACTTTTTAGGTTGGGGAACAAAAAACGAACTTGGGTGGGGAGGGAAGCTCGATCGATCGATCCGCACACGGATAACTTTTCACCTCGCTCTGGATCGGTTCAGTCGCGATGACGTAATCGTTCTTGATCGCGAGTATTTTATTTTTTAATTACACGAGAAAGCCCAGCTACTTTATACTACGCGCGAGAATGGCGTAGAAAATACGACGGGCCGGTAAAATTTAGGATAAAATTTTAAAAGGGCGTGCAAGAGAGTGGATAGGAAAGAGATAGGGGGGAGGTGGGCAAAGAGAGAGAGAGAGAGAGAGAGAGTTTTACTTTACGAAGCAGACGACGTATAAGCTAGTTCGAGACATGCATAACAGGGTCGTTAAAATAACGATAATGTTTCGATGAGTGGCGGGACAGATCGGAGGACGATTCGTACGTCAAAATTAACGACTCCGCGCACCGTTGTCCTCAATTTATTCTCCATACCGATATATATGTATGTATGTATGTATGTATGTATGTATGTATGTATGTATGTATGTATGTATGTATGTATGTATGTATGTATGTATGTATGTATGTATGTATGTATGTATGTATGTATGTATGTATGTATGTATGTATGTATGTATGTATGTATGTATGTATGTATGTATGTATGTATGTATGTATGTATGTATGTATGTATGTATGTATGTATGTATGTATGTATGTATGTATGTATGTATGTATGTATGTATGTATGTATGTATGTATGTATGTATGTATGTATGTATGTATGTATGTATGTATGTATGTATGTATGTATGTATGTATGTATGTATGTATGTATGTATGTATGTATGTATGTATGTATGTATGTATGTATGTATGTATGTATGTATGTATGTATGTATGTATGTATGTATGTATGTATGTATGTATGTATGTATGTATGTATGTATGTATGTATGTATGTATGTATGTATGTATGTATGTATGTATGTATGTGTATTTATCAAGATGCTTCTTAATTATCGGTCATCTTAGCGGACGGAACGAACGTCTACTACTCAACTTATCTCTTTTCCATCGGAAATTATAACGAGATAAGAAACGCACGAAAGAAAATGGGAAAATAAAAATGAAAGAAAGAAAGAAAGAAAGAAAGAAGGAAGGAAGGAAGGGTTATATCGGGATGGTTGGGAGGAAGGAAGGGTGGGAGAGTTAATAAGACTCGCGTGCGTAATCACGTGAGTAAGTCGCGATTGCTTTCTTCCCCCTCTTTATGACGTGACTTCTTCGAACTTATCGCCATTTCCCTGCTCGATTCTTTCGATTGCTTTTCAGAGAAGCGACAATTGCTATCTTCACCTTCGACGCATTTTTCTCATTTTCTTTTTTTTTTTTTACCCGAGTCTCGAGATCGTTGTTTATATTACCACGTATTATAGAATGTTTCTGAAAAATCGATTATTCTCGGAAGGAACAAGTACGTCCGTTCTTATATATATATATATATACATACATATATTTATACCATCCTTTTCTTTTGCTTGTTACATAAAAAAAAAAAAAAGAAAGAAATTACTCGAGCGTCGCAAGGAAGAAAAGGATCGTAAAATAAAATAAAATAAAATAAAATGAAATGAAATAAAAACAAAGCGTTTGCAAGGATCGTTGAACTTATCGATCGACGTTTGATCTCGATGTGTGTATGATTTCAGTGAGCGGGAGGACGGGGACCGGAGGGGCGCCCTTGTACGGGCGATTGGTCGCCGAGGAGCCCATGCCCCCGACGGTATGCGGCGGTGGAGGTGGCGGAGGTGGTGGGGGTGCCGGTGGGGTTCCGCAGGAGACCCCCGCGGACATCCACGCCATGCAGGCCAGGATACCCCACAGATTCCGCGATCCAGCGACGGCACCCCTGCGGAAGCTCAGCGTCGATCTTATCAAAACCTACAAGCACATCAACGAGGTAAAAAAAAAATAAAAAAAGAAAACAAACGATTTGCCTGCACTTACCACCATCCATGACATTTACCTTTTTTCATTATTCATCGTAAAAAAACAAAACTCGAACGTTCTTAGATAGATAGAGATATATTCAGCATTTAAAGAGAGAGAAAAAGGGAGAGAGAGAAAGAGAGAGAGAGAGAGAGAGAGAGAGAGAAAGGGAAAAAGAAACACCTTAGAGTCTACCTTGACATTTGTAGATTTATGAAAGAGTCACTTGAGAAGTTACTTTTTTATTTTTCCTTTTTTTTTTTTCTCTCCGTTGAAATAAGTTATATACCAAGAGGACATTACCATTTCCCCTCGTCTTGTTAGAAACAAACTGTTAGTTCGGTATGTCCTCGTAAGGCCTTGTAATATCCTTCGTAGGAACTATCGTTCTCTCTCTCTCTCACTCTCTCTCTCTCTCTCTCTCTCTCTCTTTCTCTCTTCTGAAGGGTCGACGTTCCTCGGAGTAAAGTTTTCGTCGGAAAAAGAATTACGGCCATCTTTTAAGTTAGTTCATAGAATATTGCTCCGCGAAACGTTTCGAACCCCGGCTCCCCCTCACCCCTTTCACCGTTTAAGGAACGTTTTAAGGCCACCCACGTGAAGCGCGTGCGAAAGAGAGAGATAGAGAGAGAGAGAGAGAGAGAGAGAGAGAGCTCCATAGGACAACACACCTACGCGTCCGTAATCGTCTCGAAAGAGTTTCTCTCTCTCTCTCTCTCTCTCTCTCTCTTTCTCTCCCTATCGCATAAGAAGTAGCGTGACGTTGTTTCGAGGAATCGAGGCTCATTATGGAAATGACGTATCCTTTAAATCGACGCGGATATTTTATTATTCGAATATATACATCATATGTGTATATATATATATATATTTCCGTACACACACGCGTATATCGACCGTTTTCTTTTCCTTTTTTTTTTTCGATCCTTTTTTTTCACTACTTGACTGTGAGTTCATCGAATTCACGGGAAAACGATAAATGCGATTAAATTTTTCGATCGTATATCGAGAACGAGTGGCCAGGAACAACGACGACGATTTATCCGATCGCCTGCAAGATAAAGAATCTTCCGTTGTTTTAGCTCTTGTCGAAAGCTAATCGTTGATAATCGTGTGTGTGTGTGTGCGCGCGCTCGAGTAGACGAGGACGTGTATGCGTCGCCGTTTCGCTGAATTCGATACGAGAAGAAAGTCGATAGGGATGAGAGCAGCGCGAGGAGGAGGAGGAGGAGGAGGAGGAGGAGGAGGAGGAGGAGGAGGAGGAGGAGGAGGAGTGAGATTACGCTCGTCTTCCGCGAAAGACGACTCCTGAGGCCTTTCTTCGATAAAAATTGGAAAAGACTCGCTGAGCTCATTAGAGGGGCGGAGGGAGGAGGAGGAGGAGGTGGAGGTGGAGGTGGAGGAGAAGAAGAAGATGGAGAAAAAGCTCGTGAAAAAATGGTCGGAGGTGGACGACTCGTTACTGTCCCATTCACAATAAAAAAAAAGAGAGCGTGAGCGAGAAAAGAGAGAGAGAGAGAGAGAGTCTCGCGCCGACCAACGAGAAGAGAGAGCGCGCGTGGTGGTGGTGTATAAGGAGGTCCGAATTGAACTATTAATAACGGCGATGATGAACATCAACGCGAGAGAGAGAGAGAGAGAGAGAGAGGACCTACGAGCTTTATTTGCCAGCCGATTTCTCGACTTTTCTGTTTTTCCTTTACGTTTACATTACAATATGTACAGATACTTCGGATTATTACCATCGGATTATTACCGCCCCCCCCCCCCCTCCACCCCGACTCCTATACCTTTAAGAAGAGCGCCAACGTCGGCTCTTTACGCCGAGCACAAACTTTTCTTACGACTACGAATGGTACGTTTTGAAAAATGTTCCAGCGGCATTTTCATTCTTCTTCTTCTTCTTCTTCTTCTTCTTTTTTCCGACCACTTTTTTTTCTTCGCCTTCCTTCCTTCCTTCCTTCCTTCCTTCCTTCTTTTTCTCTTTCTTATTTTTCATTCGTCGATCGATAGTCCGAGCGCGGGGGTTGGAGTGGGCGGAGGGGGAAGAGGGGCTCGTTCATTCATACGCTTTCTTTCCCTTAAAGAAATAGTTCGTCTGGACGATGATTCGTAAAAGAGAGAAAGAGAGAGAGAGAGAGAGAATAAGGGAGAGGGAGGGAGGGTGGGAGGGAGGGAGGTGTATAGGGGATAGCAGCCTTGACATTGCTCATCCTCGTCTCGAAGCGTTATACTTGGATATTGTTCTTACTTATTTACTATCGTCGACGTACGACGAGGATTCGACGATAAAAACCTGGACGAAGTATACCGTATTATACCACCCCTCCCCCCACCCTCTCTCGGTCATCTTGCAGTTCGATAGAACGCATTTTAGCGACGTCCCGCGTCCGAGACGTGGCCGAAGTTTACGGCAATGGAAAGAAAGACGATAATACGCGATAACGCGTAAACGAACGGAAAGGCCGCCAAAGGGTAGAAAGGGTAACAACTGGTGTTGATAGTCGGCAGAGAGATAGAGAGAGAGAGAGAGAGAGAGAGAGAGAGAGAGAGGCATTCGCTCTGCCACCCACGCGATTTAGAGAGAAATATATAGGATTCGTGAAAGAGTGGCCGCGCGTGTATACCGTCGGAGGAGAGAATCATCGGAAACACGAAATGGTTCGCAAAGAAAAGAGCGTTATATATATATATATATATATAACGTGGGTTACTTTAACGAAGTAGGTGGATGAGAAAGAAAGAGAGAGAGAGAGAGATGTATAGATAGATAGATAGATAGATAGATAGTTAGATAGATAGATAGATAAATATTACCTTATGATATATAAACAGCTGTTGAGCTCATGGTCGAGGCACGCCGTATACGGCTCTCTCTCTCTCTCTTTCTCTCTCTCTCTATCTATCTATCTATCTATCTCTTTCTCTACCCGTAACATCCATCTGGAAATTTTATCTTACGCTCTCGATCGATGATTTATCGTTATCTCTTCCAAGAATTTTTCTTATCTACTACGAGAAACGCTGTGAGAATTTGTTCTTGATGGGAAAAACGGAACAAAACAAAATAAAATCAAACAAAGCAAAACGAAACGAAACGAAACGAAACAAAAAAGAAAGAACGAGACAAAAATAGAAGGAAGACAAGGGAAAGAAATTAAAAAAAAAAAAAAAAAGAAAAGAAAAGGAAACGGAAAGGAGAGAAAAAAGGAAGGAAGGAAGGAAGGAAGGAAGGAAGAGAAGATGAGAGAACGATTTATTAGACGGTTCTTGCAATATTCAGGCTTCTCGTATCATCGGCAAGGGACGGGACGGGACGACCTCCCCCCGTCCTCCCCTTCTCTCTCTCTCTCTCTCCTCGTGTGGGCCGTAGTAAAGGCCACGAACATATAAGGAAGGCAAACGTGTGACGTGCCTTTCGAAATCCCAGTGACAGCGGATTCGCTTGGCAACCGAAGCCGCCGAACCACGTTCGAAACGACGGCATTAACACTTCTCTCGAGCACGCCGTCGTAACCGGTGGCACGAGGGAAAGGAGAGAGAGAGAGAGAGAGAGAGAGAGAGAGAGAGAGAGAGAGAGAGAGAGAAGAGAAAAAGAAAGGAGGACGACGCGAAGGATGAGAGAAGAGGGTGCCGAGTGCAGCTCGTAGCTGTGCTCCATCGGTACATTCCTATGGAATGAGAGAGAGAAAGAGGTCTGAGGAATTCTGCATATCCGTTGAAATGCAGCTCGGTTAACAAACAAACTAACTAACTTACTTACTTACTAACTATTCGTTTAAGTGGACAATAACCCAGCGATGAACGAAGATTGACGACTACTTTGAACTCTATCGAAAATTATAATAATCTCTCTTTATCCTTTATTTTTCTTTTTTTCTTTCTTTCCGTCCTTCAAGGGAGGCCTCTCTTTGTCATACGAAATTAAAAACGAGCGAATCGAGAGAAATAAATCCGAGCTTAGGGATTTCGCGGAGGCGTTTCTTATACGTTCGATATTAATAACACGTTTCAGGAATACGATTGATTGTAAAAAAAAAAAAAAAAAATAAACAGAGAGAGAAGAGTGGGAGAGTAAGAGAGTATAGAGTAAAGGACCGACGAGGGGAAGACGCATGGAGCAAGCAGCCAGTAGCGGAGAGGAGAGGAGAGGAGAGGAGAGGAGGGAAGGGAAGGTCATTTACGACCCAGTAAGCGTAAATGGGTTAAGAAAAGTTTCGAGCTATCCTTCTACGGAGTTTTCCGGGGATTTGCAACTTTCGAAGAATTCTCCCCCCACCCCCTCTCTCTTTCTTTCTCTCTCTTTAGTTTACGATTAATTAGCCACGATTTACAATAAATAAATCATACGTTCGAAGGGCGGCTATCCTACTGGGATGGGGTGTGGGGATGAGAGAGTCCGTGTTAAATAGGGATCGCGTGCTTTCGAAAATAATCGCGTGTGTGCGTGCGTGTGCGTGTGTGTGTGTGTGTGTGAGAGAGAGAGAGAGAGAGAGAGAGAGAGAAATAGAGAAAAGGAGGGAGGAGGAAGAAGTTCGTTCGATCGTTCTCTCTCTCTCTCTCTCTCTCTCTCTCTCTCTCTCTCTCTCTCTCTTTCCAGCTGTCTCGCGTTCCGCTCCGGTGCCGTTACCGCGACGGCACAAAAGCAACGAGGGATATCGATAAAACGGACGGCGATATAAATAACGCGAATGTATCCCCGTGATTAGTGCGCCGGACGAAGGAGGGATAGGGGATAAGAGGGGGCAGGGGGGAAGAAAACCTGATCGGCTAACGGAGGTGCATCGAAAAGAAAGAAGGAAAGAAAGAGACAAATAGAGAAATAGAAAGAGAAAAATAGATAAATAGAGAGAGAGAGAGATAGAGAGAGAGAGAGAGAGAGAGAGAGAGAGAGAGAGAAGCTTTGGTGGAACGGCATTGCATTGCATTGCATGTTGTTCTTGTAATCATCGTCTTACCGCCTCGGGTTTCTTCGTTCGTGCGTCCGTCCTAGAAGACTCGTGACCGATTCTCTTTGTTTTCTTTACTTTTCTAATGTTCTCTCTCTCTCTCTCTCTCTCTCTCTCTCGATAATTCAAGAATGAGTATATGGAATATATAGTAGAAATTGTGGAAACATAGGGAGAGAGGGAGAGGGAGAGGGATAGAGAGAATGCGCCAAGGGAGAAGAAAGCAATAAAATCAATCCAAACAAGAAAAGTCTCGAAGCGAAAAGAATGGACAAGACCGCGCGAGAAAGAAACACTTAGCATATATACGAGAGAAATACTGTCTCTTCTCGGCCCTCTATGCGATCCCCGCATCCCCGCATCCCCATCCCTTCATTCCTGACGCGTTTCCTATCTCGAGTTTGTTGCAAGACCCACAGAGAGAATCGGCGAGAAAGAAAGTAAGTAAGTAAAAAAGTAAGGGGGGGGGGAAAGCAGAAGAGAAAAATGAGGAATATCGATAGAGGAAAAATGAGTACGGGAGAGAGAGGGGGAGGGGGGGAGGAAGAAGGAAGATATAAAACGATTCGCGAAGCCAAGCCCTTAGCCCAAAGCAAGGAAGAAGAACCTAGGTGAACTACCGATCGAAAGGCTTCCCCCCTCCCCCTCCTTTCACCTTCCCCTTTCCCTTTTCTTCTTCTTTTCCTTCTTCCTCTTCTTCTTCTTCTTCTTCTTCGAATGTCCTTAAAACTTCTATATGGCAAATATTTTTTCGAATCAAATTCTCGATCGATCGACCGAAACGATTGCAAATTTTTAGTTGAAATTTTTTTCTTTTTTTTTTTTTTTTTTTTTTTTTCAATCGAATCGTAGTTCGGCAGTGTGTAACAATGCGACGAGAGAAGGATAAGAAGAAAAGGAAAGAGGGAAGAAGAAGAAGAAGAAGAAAGAAGGAGTCGAAGGTTCAGTTACGACGAGTAGAAAAGGGCAAACGTGGAATCGAATCGAATCGAATCGAATCGAATCGAATCGAATCGAATCGAATCCCCATCGTGCTCGGGATGAAGAGGAGGAGAGGGTGGGGGCGCTCGTCAAAAGTCAGAATAGCTTCGGGAATAATTAAAGACGACCCAGATGCCAGGCCACTCGCTTTTGCTCGTCCCTTCGTGTACGATCTACGTAGTAGGGTGTTCATACATCGAGATAGAGGAAGAGAGAGAGAGGGGGGGGTTGATCGGGATGGTGAGAGGGAGAGAGGGAGAAGGGTGGAGGTCAAATTTACGAGCTTACGTATACGACTCTTTTAACTTCGCGGTCCATCGATCATCGGGAGGGAGGCTCTGTGTTGTACGGTCCTTTTATAAGGTCACATTTCTTAATAGCACACGGGACTAATCGATGATGAAATCTTGATTTTTGTTGGATCGACGGAATACATTTTTTTAATTTTCTTAGTTGTATTTTTTTTTCTTACTTTCTTTTTTTTATCTTTCTTTCTTTCTTTCTTTTTTTATCGAATCGCGCGATGAAACGCGACGTCCAAACGAGATTGAAACGTGCTTTCCATCTGACTCGAACTTAACAACGAGCCCATAGAGCTTCGATAATTAGGGACCGGTTAATTCTTTCATACAGATATATATAAAATTCGTTTTACTCTAATCTCGCAAAATCTCTTATGCTTTTTTTTTTTCGAACGTTTAGAGATCCTTGAGAATATGTATACGTACGTACCACACGCTCACGAGTACACGCATATATCGAACCAACCGAAAGGATCATCCTCAAGGCCTTCTTCTTCCTCTCCTTCGTATAACGAGGGAGATAGTGTTGGAAGGGCACGTTATTAAACTTTGCCTTCTTTCTCGTCAAAAAAAGAATCTATCATCCTCCTCCTCTCTTCGTGGGATCGATTCTTGATTCGTGTAAAATTCGCTAAGCACGGTACGAATACCGTTAAAGAAACGTAATAGGAAGGCCTTTCTAAACATCGCGTATCTTTTATTATATGGCGTTGTTCCCTCCTTGGAATGCAAATAATACGTGCGAAATACGTTTGATTAAATCGGGTGCGAATTGGCGGTGGTGGTGGTGGTGGTAGTGGTGGGTTGTATCCGATAAACTACGTCATTATGCGACGATGCGTTGCACAAGTTAAGCATACGATTACATCGGAGTAACGGATCTTTGTTCTCTCTCTCTCTCTCTCTCTCTCTCTCTCTCTCTCTCTCTCTCTCTCTCTCTGTCTCTTTCTTTTTTCTAATTTTGACGCAATATCTTATCTTAGAGCGCGAACGTTGGCAACGTCATAAAGATTAGACGGAACTAAAAACTCGGTCGATTCTTCTCGACTGGCAAACAAGATTAATACAGACGCCAGCTAGAAAAATTCGACGGTTTCCAAAGGAACAAAGGACGAAGGAGGAGGAGGTGGTGGAGGTGGAGGAGGAGGAGGAGGAGGAGGAGGAGGAGGAGGAGAAGAAGCTTCTTTCGTTTCAAGACGGCCCGCTAAAACTTCCTTTTCTATTCTCGAAAGAAGAGAGAGAGAGAGAAAGAGAGAGGGGCCTTCCGCGTCCGTCCTTGAAATCTTCGATCGGCGCTCTCCTTCGTTGATCCTCGATTCGATCGATGAACGAAGAGACCGAATTAAAAACGTTAGAAAGAGACAAGAGAGAAGTGCGAGAGAGAGAGAGAGAGAGAGGGAGGGAGGGAGAGAAAGATAGCGAGAGAAATTTTTTCGTAGAAACTCTTTACAAAGGGACCTTGAAGTCCGTGGAGAGGAAAAAAAGTTGGAGCTGTAAAAATAAAAGATAGGACGGTTATAAACGCTTACACACACACCTTCTGGAGGATTCGAACTCTAGAGAAAGAGAGAGAGAGAGAGATGGACGATGTTGTTCATGGATAAATTTGAAAACTAGCGCGAATTTCCAACAGCTGTTCCGTCGTTCCTCTTTATTTGCCCACGTGTTCGTCGTGTCACGCGTTCAGTAATACTTAGGCCTCTAGCTGGCCGCCATTTTGAGAAACGCGTGTATGGCGGCTTTTTCGAATAGAAAATTTGACAGCGAAAGAAAGGTGTGTGTGTGTGTGTGTGTGTGTGTGTGTGTGTGTGTGTGTGTGTGTGTGTGTGTGTGTGTATCTTTCGAACTTGTCTCTCGAACTGAACGAATCTCTTTTCGTTCGTTGATTCGTTCGTTCGTTCGTTCGTTCGTTCGTTCGTTCGGTCGGTCGGTCGCTTCGTTTCGTTTCGCTTCTCGTGCGTTCTTCGTGCATTCCCAATCGGCGAGTCTCTCTTTTCTCTTGGACAAACAGAGAAGAGAGAGAGAGAGAGAGAGAGAGACGGCTGAGCGTGCATGTGAATGTGCGCGCGCGCTCGTCGACGAGAGGCTCTCTCTCTCTCTCTCTCTCTCTCTCTCTCTCTCTCTTTCTCTCTGTGTCTCCTCCTCTGGCTGGCCATGCCAAAACTTTCCGTTGACCGTTGCTCGAACTCAGTGACTCAGAAACGGTTCCACCATTGCAGTCACGGATTATTAGCTCCTGGTGCCCCGTTCCATTTCTCTTTTTCGAAGAACTTCAAGACGGTCGGCGATTAATGCACCTCGCGAATTCTTTTCTCTCTCTCTCTCTCTCTCTCTCTCTCTCTCTCTCTCTCTCTCTCTCTCTCTCTCTTTCTCTATATATATATATACATTTTTTTTCTGTCTCCTCTCTTTCTCTCGCTAACAATTTACATACTTTACGGCGATTTTGTACTGGAACTGGTCGAGTAAGGAAGAATCCGTGATTCCGTAGCGAAATTACGAAAGTAACGTAGCAACGGTGAAGTTGTTGTTACCTTGGGACCATAAAGGAGACAACGAAAGGAAAAAAGAAAAAAAAACCCGCGAAACAACGAAAAGAAAAGGAAACAAAAAAATCGAAAGCCGGTTATACGCGAACAAAGTAGTAGTAGTAGTAGTAGTGGCACGGAGAGAAAGAGAAAAAGAAAGAGAAAGAGATAGAGAGATAGAGAGAGAAAGAAAAGAGACTTCTCCTCGGCGCTTTCAACGACGCAAGGAAAGAGAGAGAAGGGGCGCTTCGAGTTCCCCCGACCTAACCTCTCCACCTAACAACGTCGTCGTAAAGTCCCTACGACTATCGTTGAGCGAAAGTATCACACACATTATTGATTTGTCTAATATCATCGTAAGATGGGTGGTAGGATTCGTAATGGTTCGGTGGGTGGGTTAGGTATGGAAGGCGGGGAGGGGCGGGGAGGGGGCCCGTTCTCCGGTGTTCCCAAAATGGTGGGAGAGAAATCCGAAGGTGGACCGAGGAGAATCGATAAATCACGAATATGAGATAGAGATAGAGATAGAGATAGAGGGAGAGAGAAAGAGAAAGAGAAAGAGAAAATTGTTAGATCGCGCGGTTGGATCCGCGAAAAAGCGCGAGGACGCGCAAGAGCAGAAGGAAAAGGAGAGAGAGAGAGAGAGAGAGAGAGGTGGGAGAGAGGGAGGAGGAGGAGGGGATAGGAGGGAAGAAGTGGAACGCAGACGTGTTCCGGAAGGTCGTGGAACGGCCTGGGCCGGCGGCGGCGGTGGCGGCGGCGGCGACGACGGTGGTGGCGGCGGCGGCAGCGACGACGGCTGCTCTCTCGCTCGTTTCGTCTGTCACTTCATTCATGACTCGGCCGGTAGTCCTGATCACGCCCCTTCCATCTCTCACCATCTCTCTCTCTCTCTCTCTCCCCCTACTCTCTCCATCTTTCCTATCTCTCCTCTCTCTATCTCTCTTTCCGCCATATTCCCCTTCCAATTTCCAGCCAGTCTACTCCCCACCCTCCAGCTGCTGCCTACCTAGTCTCTTCTCCTCATCCTCCTCCTCCTCCTCCTCCTCAGTCGTTTCTCTATCTCTGTTTCTCTTCCTCCTCCTCCTCCTCCTTTTTCTCCTCCTCCTCTCTTTATCCAACTTCTTCTTCTTCTTCTTCAACGTTCGTCGAAGCAGAGATTCATAACGGCTCCACGACCATCCGATGGCGTTAGTCGTCTTCTCTTCTACTCGTAATCTTCCTCGCGTTCTCCACCTCCTCCTCCTCCTCCTCCTCCTCCTCCTCCTCCTCGTCCTCCTCGGTCTCCGTCTTACACCCCCCCTCTCTCTCTAGCCACCGTCGTCGTCTCTCGCGCGCTATCCTCTCGCCGAGGACCGCACGAAAAAAGAGACGTCTTTTATATACATACATACATATATATATATATATATATATATATATATATATATTCTTGCTCTTCGCAAAACGACGCCCTCGATCGTGTCTCGTGCTCTCCCGACTATAACAGGGGAGGTGAGGGAGGGGACCATCCTTTCTCTCTCTCTCTCTCTCTCTCTCTCTCTCTCTCTCTATTTTCTGCTGTCTCTCGAAATCCTACACTTTTTTAGCGGAATGTAGTTAACGAGATCGTAGTAGGATGATCGGACGTTGTTGCGTCCCGTTCGATCGGACGGAAGGAAGGAGGGGATCGATCGCGTTTTAAAAGTTTGACGGAACTAACATAGATCCTCTGTGCTAAATCAAAGTTTTATTAACAATACAAGAGAAGAAGAGAGACTGAGAGAGAGAGAGAGAGAGAGAGAGAGAGAGAGAGAGAGAGAGAGAAAGTCTACGGAGCTTGTATATATTATTAAAGAACGCAGGAAAGGAATAATAGCGACGAGGAGAGAGAGAGAGAGAGAGAGAGAGAGGCGTCCTCGCGCTCGAGTAATTTCCTACGTTGACGATTTCGCGACTCTATTCCCGGGCATTATAATTTCGTTCTATTAAGACTTAACAAACCGGGTTTCGAAAGTGGGACGCCCCTATCCGGGCTGCTGCTGCCTGCCTACCCTGCCTACCCTGCCTTGCCTTGCCGTGTACCGTGCTGTTGCTGGTGGTGTTGCTGCTGTGCCATGCACTCACCGAGCGCGCTAGTTTATTTCGTTTGTCGCATAAACGCGAGAAATCATCGTCGCGTATCGTTTTTACCTCACCGCCGCCACCGCCGCCGCCATCGCCACCGCCATATAACCCAAACGCGCATCGTTTTCTGATTATATTTCCGTTTAACGATTCACGCGCCGACGAAGCGCGAAATATAAAAATAGAAACGATCGCTCGCCGAGAACGCTTTTGGAGAATATAAATTGCGCGCTTTAAAAATAGATAAAGAGAAGAAGAAAAAAAAAAGAAAGAAAGAAAAAGATAAAAAAATATTCGAAGAAGATGGCAGGACGATCGGTAACGGTTCGCGAGGACCGAGTATTAGTATTTAGTAATAATAGCAATAGTGATAAGTAGTACGCCTACTTGATACGTCCTCCCCCTCTCCTCGGTGCACTTTTCAAAAGAGCGCGTACTTGGGCGTTTTCTTTCTTGTTTCTTTTTTTTTTTTTTTTCAATCTTTGCCGATGTCAAATTTCGACGAAAATATTGCATCTTCCTATTTATATTATATTATTGTCGATCGGATTTTAATAATCGTGTCGGTTCGATTCTACGAAATCAACGCGATTTCGCTTGACAGGCACGCGAAGGGACCGTGTTTTCTCATTAAAACGATTGCGTTATTACTCGCGCCAAACAAACATGGCGAATACGGTTAGTAAGATTTCTCCGAAGACTCCCTCCCCTCCCCTCCAACCCCCTCCCTCCCCCTCTCTCTCTCTCTCTCTCTCTCTCTCTTTCTCTTTCTCTCTGTCGCTCTGTCTTCTCCTAAACGTTATTGCGGCGTTTAGGAGGTAGTTCCCTCGTACATTGTCGGTACGAGCAGCGTCTCTTTGCATCTCATTTATATTGTAATAGCAAGAACAAATAGTTATCAACGCGCGAGTACGTTTTTCAATCTTCTTGCGAGTGTTTATCGCGTACTTATGAATAGAAAATTGGAATAAAAAGGAATTGAAAAGAAGAGAAAAAAGGAAAGGAATGAGAAGGGAGGAAGGAAGGAAGGAAGGAAGGAAAAAGAAATAGAAAGAGAAAAAGAGAAGAAGAAGAAGAAGAAGAAATGTTTCGTAAGATCGGCGCGTTGGTGCGTCGTCTCGCGGATGACGTTTCGAAGTCGCGAGGAGATGAGTCGAGAAAGAGAGAGAGAGAGAGAGAGAGAGATGCCTATGCATCTTATATATGTTGCCACCCACTGTTTCTTTCTCTTTCTCTCTTGGTCGTATTTGTTCGTCTTGTTGTTCTCTCTCTCTCTCTCTCTCTCTCGCTCGCTCGTTCGTTCGCTCACTCACTCTCTCTGTCTCTCAGCGTAGAGAGAGAGAGAGAGAGAGAGAGAGAGAGAGAGAGAGAGAGAGCTGCGCGTGCTTCTGTGCTTTCCGTCTCCCTCCTCTCATCGCGCGCGCTTCGTAGTGGCCCTGGGCTGCTTTTGGCGAGGATGGTGGTGAACGCACCATATGGGGCCGGTCTCATGCACTCGCGCATAGCAACAGAAACGAGAGAGAGGAAAACAGGCTAGCGGCGTCATCGTCTTCCCTCTCTCTCTCTCTCTCTCTCTCTTCCCTCTCTCTCTCTCTCTCCTTCTCTCTTTCTCTATATATCACACGCACGTACACTTCACGCACGCACGTACGCACGTACGCACTGGTACAAACACGGGAGACGGTCGCTTCTTGGTTGTGTGTATGTATGTATATATGTATGTATGTATGTATGTATGTATGTATGATGTATGTATGTATGTATGTATGTATGTATGTATGTATGTATGTATGTATGTATGTATGTATGTATGTATGTATGTTGTATGTATGTATGTATGACGTACGTATGTATGTATGTATGTGTATGATGTGTATGTGTGTGCGAACTACCGACGCGATAGTGTGTGCGTTAGGCGGAAGGTTGGGTACGAAAGAGGAGCGAGAGAGATAGAGAAATAGTGTGTGTGAGAGAGAGAGAGAGAGAGAGAGAGAGAGAGAGAGAGAGAGAGAATTGACGGTGGAAGAAGAGGGGACAAAAGAGAAAGGGAGGGCAGGCGAGGTGGAGTGGGAGGGTGGACACCACCCGGTGACGATCGGGCGGCGACGTTGCCTCCTCCGACAGGACGAAAGAGGGAAAGAGAGGGAGAGAGAGAGAGAGAGAGAATGAGAGAGTGAGACGACAATGAAATCGCGTATCTACGAATTCGTTTATATCCTTCGGGACGATACCGGTTTCTTCTTTATCTACCTACCTACCTACCTATCTACCTGGAGTGCCGTGAAGAGGAGGAGGAGGAGGAGGAGGAGGAGGAGGTGGTGGAAGAGGAGGTGGTGGTGGTGGTGGTGGTGGTATATTCTCCCGCGTTACGTTTCTTCGCACGCCACGCGTTGAGCGGCTCGCGCGTTCTCTTTTTAACGTGGCTTTAAGAAGAGTGTGGCAAAGGGAAGAGAGAGAGAGAGAGAGAGAGAGAGAGAGAAAAAGAGAGAGAGAGAAGAAAGATTATCCCTTATCTATTTCTAATGGAGAAATTAGCACGTTCGTTCGTTCGTTCGTTAGTTAGTTAGTTTATCGAAAAGAACAATTAATAATTTACGAAAGTTCGCAGTGATTTTGATGGTGTTTTAGTTAAGAGGGATGTCGGTCTCTCTCTCTCTCTCTCTCTCTCTCTCTCTCTCTCTGTGTCGCGCTGCGCTGTGTTCAATACGGTTCTTGGGAGGATCTCGGTGTTTTTTCTTTTTTTTTTCTTTTTCCTTTTTAACGCGGAATATTTTCTCGACGAGTTGAGAGAGATCCTCGGCACGAAGGATATAAAATATTAGTGTGTATGTATGTGCATTTGTGGGAAGGAGGAGGGACAGGGAAGAGGTGCGAGAGGTGGAAACGTTGGATCCTTTAATTTGCGTATATATATATATATATATATATATATATATATCTACACGTAAATATCGTTGGAAAATTATTCGAGCGATACATTCAATTCGGTAAAAACAACGTTCTTTTTCGCTCTTTGAGATTCTAATGCTTTTGATTGTCGTAATTAATCGGATCTCTCCCTCCCTCCCTCCCTCCCTCCCTCCCTCTCTCTCTCTCTCTCACCGTCGTGGTCGTTTTTCTTCGTCGTTTCCGAAGAAATCTTTTTGAATCGTCATGGACGCCGACGCCGACGACGACGCCGACGACGACGCCGACACGACAATAATTTTTTTATGATGTTTGTGAAATAGTAGTGGTGGAGGTGGAGGTGGAGGTGGAGGTGGAGGTGGTGGCGGGTAGTAGCAGTAGTAGTACTACCAGTAGAGTAGTAACAAGGTGTCGGGGAGTTTTTGGCGTCGTTCGTCGAACGGCGGCGTGGTTTTCACGTGGTCGCGGGCATATCGATTGCTGGAAAGAGAGAGAGAGAGAGAGAGAGAGAGAGAGAGAGGCGGCAGATCGGATTCTGCGCCCTCTTCCCCTTTTACTCCCTCTCTTTGCCCCTCCTCTCCCCGAGACCACCTCGTCCTTTCCTCGCAGACAGATCGTTTACCGAATTACATGGCATTTTTGTTGAGAAAACGCGACGCTCTTCCAACTCCTTCGCGTTCAACGCGCGCGTCTCCTCCTCTTCCTCCTCCCTCCCCCTCCCCCTCCTCCTCCTCCTCCATGTTTTTCACTCATTACTATCATAAAGCGGATCATTACTGCCATTACCATAATAATAATAATTATAATAATTATAATAATAATAATAATAATTATTATTATTATTATTATTATTGTTGTTGTTATTGTTGTTGTTATTACGATACGAATATCGAATGTATGCGTAAATTAGAATTCGATATTATGCGCCCCCACCCCCGGTAATAATATTAATAATAATAATAATCTTCGCATAGACGTAATCGCAAACGAAATGAATTCCCGTAGGTAGAGCTTCGGTTATTTCTCGTAAAATAACTTTTACGTTCGTTTCTTTTGACGTACGTATATCCTCTCCTTTATGTATATATATCGCAAATTGCGAAATATTTCGCGTTGAATATTTTTTTCTTGATAAAATTTTTCTTTTCTTATCGCTCGTCGAAAAACGTTTAGGTTGAGTATATCTATCTAGGTCTCTCTATAATCCTAAAGAGTCATTTCGATTGCCTATCAGGCGTGAATGAGACGCATGCGAGAGAGAGAGAGAGAGAGAGAGAGAGAGAGAGAGAGAGAGAGAGAGAGAGAGAGAGAGAGAGAGACATATACTTTGTGTATACGTGTGCATTAATATGAGACCCGCACGATTCTCTCTCTCTCTCTATCTATCTATCTATCTATCTATCTTTCTTTCTGCTTTTACGCGATTCCGTCCTCTCTTTGTGCGCGAATAAATATATATATAACGCGTGTGTGTAACCCAAGAAGTTGATAAATGCCCGAACGGGAATCACGAATGCACGTTTATGAGTTTAATACGGTGTCTCGGATGGGTGGGTGGTATATAGGTGCGCGCATTGCAGTTGCTGTTGCTGCTGCTGTTGCTGCTGCTGCTGCTAACAGATGGTTTAAGGCGCGAAGAAAACTTTTCTGGTCGTCTGCGCGATTATGCCGATAAATAGTAAACGGAATTCGTACGATTTGTTTCGTGTGTTAATATGCGTATATATATATATTTATATATGTATATATATATATATTTATTTATTTATTTTTGTTATTTATTCGTTTATAGGTTTATTATGCGAAGAAGAAGAGAAGAGCACAACAGATGCAGGGAGAGGATGGTTCGCATAAAAAGGAAAGGAAGCTTTACAATGACGGTTGGGACGACGACAACCACGATTACATTATCAAGAATGGGGAAAAGTTCCTCGATCGATATGAGATCGATTCGTTAATAGGTAAAACGATCTTTGTTCTTAATAAGAAATTATATGGGCATCTACTTTGATTGATCCTCCGTCGTAATTTCTCTCTCACACTTTTCTTTTTTTTTTTTTTTTTTTTTCTTTTTTGTCGTTTCGCAGGTAAAGGCAGTTTTGGCCAAGTAGTAAAAGCATTTGACCACGAGGAGCAAACGCAAGTGGCAATAAAAATCATCAAGAATAAAAAACCTTTTCTAAATCAAGCTCAAATCGAAGTTAGGTTATTGGAAATGATGAACAGGGCGGATACGGACAACAAGTATTATATAGGTAAATTACGCTTCGAACGCGAAACATTCTTGTCTCCTCGACCCCGCCCCCTCCCCCTACCCCTCCCCCTACCCCTCCCCTCCCCCCATCTCTCCCACCTCCACCGTATCGCCAGAGATCGAATTCGAAGTTAATAATATTTGAATCTGATCGTTTGACCGTTTGATTTCAGTTAAACTGAAGAGGCATTTTATGTGGCGAAATCATTTATGTTTGGTATTCGAATTGCTATCGTATAATCTCTATGACCTACTTAGGAATACAAATTTTCGGGGTGTCTCGTTAAATTTGACAAGAAAATTTGCACAGCAACTGTGTACTGCCCTCTTGTTCCTGTCTACGCCGGAATTGAACATCATTCACTGTGATCTGAAACCCGAGAACATTCTTTTGTGCAATCCGAAACGAAGCGCGATAAAGATAGTCGACTTCGGCAGTTCGTGTCAACTTGGTCAAAGGGTATGTCCTTGAATATGCTGATAATGAAGTATAGCGATCTTTTTGTCTTTTCTTCTTTTTTTTTTTTTTTCTTTTCTGTCATCGAGCTCCTCCCCTCTCTCTTTCTCTCTTACGTATCACTAGAAATCATTGTTCTTTGTTTTCAGATATATCAGTATATCCAGTCCAGGTTTTACAGATCTCCAGAAGTTCTGTTAGGAATACCGTATGACCTCGCTATAGACATGTGGAGCTTGGGATGTATTTTGGTAGAAATGCATACGGGAGAACCTTTGTTTAGTGGGGCCAATGAGGTAATAATTAGAAATGATTTATAATTACGATGTCGTATTATACGTAATGGTACTACTACTCGATAACGTTCCATAGCACGAGAGATGCCATTAGTCGTACGACAAAATTACAATTCAGTTGGAATTTTAAATGTTTAATTATAAATTAAATTTAATTATAAATTAAAAACACCGCAACGAATCTTTCATCTACGGTGCGTAATCTTTTTCTTCTTCGTAGGTCGATCAGATGAACAAAATCGTCGAAGTATTAGGCATGCCACCAAAACGTATATTGGACCAAGCGCATAAAGCGCGGAAATACTTTGACAAAGTCCCCACGGATGGCTCGTACGTGCTGAAAAAGTCCAAAGACGGTAAAAAGTATAAACCACCTGGTACTAGGCGGTTGCACGAAATTTTGGGCGTTGAAAGTGGCGGTCCTGGTGGTAGGAGGATAGGTGAACCCGGTCACTCCATTTCTGACTACCTCAAATTTAAGGACTTAATTCTACGAATGTTGGATTTCGATCCAAAGACGAGAGTTACGCCATACTACGCGCTTCAGCACAATTTCTTTAAGAGAACGGCCGATGAGGGGACCAACACGAACATCGCTGCTGCGAATAGTGCAAATACAAGTCCAGCAGTGGTGTCTATGAGCCAGGATCATGGTGGGTTATCATTTTGTTTCACTCTCCGTGCGAGCACAAATTAAGTTTATCGAAAACACAGCCTTTAATATACATATATACAAATATATATATATATTAAAGGAAAAAAAAAGGAGAACAAGAGTACAACTCGCTTTGATTTTTACATGACTTCAACGTTACAGGATTCTTTAGTCTCGATCTTTAATTAAAAGCAAAATATAGGAAGAGGTTTCAGGGTCGTTTGATATAATTTAATACGATATAAAACAAATGGTTGGATTTTGTAA
>OU964962.1:12402459-12432459 GCA_918808275.2 Dolichovespula sylvestris | reverse complement strand
CATGCTTTAGACCGCTTGCATCGTACCACTTTGCAAAAGTGCATCAATACTATATACGCGAGATAATAATTTAGACGTTAAGATGTTTCACGAATTGCAACTGAATTTTCAAAGAGAACAAAAAAAGAAACAGCATTAAAATAGTAATAGCAATATTACTAAGGAATGCAAGAAACGAGTCAAAACATTTTTTTGCTGCCATATATATATATATAAATATATATATATAAATTGTGAGCATAGTATGTTAAATACATGGTAGAAGAAGCAGGTATTATGTACAACAACGTTCTATACGATAAAAGAAAAAGAAAAAGAAAAAAAGAAAAAAAAAAAAGAACCATTGTAACGACTACCTTTTAAGTCAAGTACATACCCATCGTGTATTACATTGAAAATTACATGTTCTAAATTGTCTGTGTATAACGATTGTGTTCGCTGAAATTTCCAAAGAAAAAAGAAACAAAGGATACGATATTTTCAATGTGTATTGTAGCACTTGATTTTTGGCACTTTGGTTTTTTTGAAAATCTTAGGTATCCTTAGGAACAAAAGATATTGTCGAAAGACAAGAATCGTAGCAGTGAAGTTTTATTATAAATGCCTGCAAAATCCCCTGTAGATCGTTCAAACTTTTTATTTCTCTTAACTCCTCTAGTGAGATTGTAAAAGCTAGCGATTTTCGTGAATAATGATTGCATTTATTAGTGTAGCTTAAAAAGAAAGGCCATCTGTCATGCCATAGTAGGTGGAGATAATAATAATGATTATTTTTCTTGGTGTCATAGGACTGGTAACCATGTCAGGACAGGGCAGCAGCAGCAGCGGTAGTCTGATGCAAGTGTCAAGCCTCCCTGGTAGCTATCAACCCATGGAATGTGAGGCTTCACCTCGTCATTCAAGTAGTCGGCGCGGCATAACAACGGGCTATCCATCAACATCAGCCACTGGGGTGTCTGCGTCCACTTCGATGTCCATGCAGCCGATGGACAACAACTCGCTGATACCAAGCTCACTTGGATCGTACAATAGCCTAATTCTACCTGGTATACCCCATCTGCCTGCGATGATGACCTCACCGATGATACAGCAGCAAAACTTCTATAATTACGGTTACTCGACGACCGATACACATGGGATGGTTAGACAGCCGTCGACGGTCTCGACCGGTAAACAGAGAGGAGATCCGGAAAGGGAAGATAGCCCTATGGTTGGGGTGTGCGTCCAACAAAGTCCAGTCGCTATCCATTGAATTAGAAAAAGGAAATAACGGAGGACAATACAGAGATGATGTTACGATCGTGGGACCGTAGAGAGATAACTATTAAACGGTTACGAATCGAGCTCGTGGCATGTTTAGAGTATTGTCGTGGCGTCAACGATTAATCGAGAAGAAAACTAGGAAAAGGAAGCGTACAGCTTGAAGTCGTCCCCAAACATTAGTTTATCAAGTACCAAGACAAGTAGTGTAATATTATTATTGATCACTATGACAGTGAACCCTATAGCTTTTCGGAATTGGTTTGACTGATCGACGTGTTAGAGGAGGAAGGGAAGGAAGAAGAAAGGGATTAAAAAGAAAAGAAAAGAAAAGAAAAAAAACAAAAAACAAAAAAAAAAGACGATGATGACGATGAAGAGGAAAAATAGGACAAAAAGAGAAAGGGAAAAAAGAAGAAATTACATGGAACATAAAAAGAAAAAAAAAAAAATAAATAAATAAATAAATAAATAAATAACAAGAAAAGATACGTATTCCAAAGCAAATATCACAAACGAAGCCTTCGTCTCTGAACCAAGGAGATTATTATAATACCAGAATGGAGACGTACTTTAAGCGCGATAACAATTTAATGACGCCGTGAAGATACTGGGATAAGTAGGGGAAAAAAGCTAAGGAAAAGGAAAGAACGAGGGTGTAACCTCTTTTTCTGTTACTTTTTTTTACATGCTGACTGGCCCTATATTGGGCATGGATAATGTAACTAGCACAGAAGATTTATGAAACTTTTCGAGCATGGACAGACAGTTATGGTCTAGTGAGGATGAACCCAGCTGGCCTCGTGGGTCCTGCCCGATTCTGTAGACACTTTGAACAGTTTAGTCGATACAACATTAAGAAGAAGAAGGAGAAAAAGGAGAGGAGAAGAGGAAGAAGGAGAAGAAGGAGAAGGAGAAGAAGAAGAAGAAAGAGAAGAAGCAGCGGAAGGAAAAAAAAAACAAAAACTTTCGGCACCCAAACTGTGTGGCCTAGAGAGCAAAAAAGTGATAATTACTATTATTACCGCGTAAGAAAAAAAAAAAAAAAAGGGAAAAAGTAAGAATTACCAATTTAAGCATGTACTCCAATAGAGTTTTATACACGATGTCACGAATGTAAACGGTTAGGAAATAATTGCGAGCAAACAATTGTGTTGAATGCTAGTGTTATTTGTACAATACACTTAGGTGAATGATAAGAGTGCAGCTTTAGGGTTTTAGCTTGTAAGTGTGAGAGGAGAAAACACAGGACATTGTAAACACAATTCTTTTTATTTACTTTGATGGAAAAAAAAAAAAAAATGAGGATATTGCAAACGTCGGTTTGTTGCTAAACAGAAAGGACTTTTAAACAAACGGAGTTTGCGCAGCTTAACAACAATACATATTTATACATAAAAACAGTAATAAGAAAGTTTAAAAAAAGCAGTATACACGTAAGATCGATCAAGAATGGTATAATCATACGAAAAATCTAGGTACTTTATAATAAACAATACGCGCGTATTCACATACACATGTTTCCAATGCTAATCGTCATTGATTTTTGCCGTTTGCTCTGATGATCATTTATTTCTTATCGCATGATTATAGGTTTAAATTCTTTTCAAGTTGTCAGCTTTCACTTCTTTGTTTTCTCTTTTATTTCTCTCTCTCTCACTCTCTCTCTCTCTCTCTCACTCTCTTTTTTATTTTCTTTTTTTTTTTTCTTTTCAATAAATAGGATTCCTTCCAATCGATTACTTTATTTTATTCTAATTTCGTATAAAGACTACGAGTGTTCATGATATATATATATATATTCATATGTATATATATATGTGTATATATATATACATATATGTATGTATGTATGTATGTATTATATATATATATATATATATATATATATATATATATATGTGTGTGTGGTGCAAAAAATGCGTTCTCAATATTTCTGATTCTACTAAATTTCAATTGCCCGCGAGTGTATTTCCTGAATACGCTACCATTTGTAGGTGTAGTATAGTACCTGATGGCAAACTAAATGCAATTGAAGTAGTAAGTCTTTATACAGCGCAGATGTGTGACCGGCAACAATATAAATTTTTAATAGTCATCGATAATGTAATATTATAAAAAGAAGGAGTCCTCGTGAATTATACATGTTGCTTAATATCATCTTCGTTAAATAGCAAGCAGTAAAAATATTTTTATATGGAAAACAGTTCAATTGTATCAATATCTTTCATAATCGTCTCTCTCTCAATCGTTAGCCTACGATGTATTATGAGATAGATAAAGATGGCAATTTGTCCCTCTTCCATTTTCTATCGATATTAGACAACGCATACACACACATTACAAATATTACATTTTGCTTTCATTTCTGCGACGCGAGATGTAAATTATATACAAAGAAGAAGAAGAAGAAAAAAAAAAAGGAACAAACAAATTTACTTCAAAGTAATAATCGCATTATGTGTAAGAATAAAAGCCACATGTATAATTCATTAATCGCTTGGTCGATGTCGTCATTATTTTTTTTTTTCTTTTCTTTTTTGGTTTTTTCTTTTTCTTTCTTTCTTTCTTTCTTTCTTTCTTTTTTACATTTCGTTGCGGTGTGTTAATTTATTGTTTTTTCTTTTCTTGTATAAAATCTACAATATCAAATAGTAGTCTTAAATAATATTTCCACTGTATGATTGTGACTGTTGACAAAAAAGAGCTTGACCTAAAGAAAAAAAAAAAAGAAAAAAAAAAAAAAAAAGAAGATGATAGATAACTGGAATTCCTAGCACTGCATTTGAAAAGACATATATCTCATAGCCAAGTTCGAATCCAAAAATTCATTTTGTATTAGTTGTTAATGTATATGAAACATAATACACAGTCTTCAGTAGTTGATAGAAATGATATATTTTATCAGCTATTCTGTCTGTTGCGAATTAATTTTAATCGTGCAGACTTTGAAATGATTTGTATATTTTTATACAGCTGCAATCAGAAATTCTCAGAAGTAACATTTTTGACATAAGCACATTAGCATTTTCAAGTTAAACTTGAAGGTTTTTCACGTTCATCGTACCCGCGCGCATCGACTTTTCTTAGTTATATTAAAAGGAATAAACATTTTTAACGATAGACACGTACGTATAATATATTTAAGTCCTGCTTGTAATTCTTGAATTTCTACGATTCCTTGGGTATTATTATTATTATTATTATTATATTATTATTATTATTATTATTATATTAATTATTATTATATTAATTATTATTATTATTATTATTATTATTATTATTATTATTATTATTATTATTATTATTATTATTATATATTTAAAAGAAAAGGGAAAAAAGCAAAAAAAAAAAAGAAAAGAAAAGAACACGAAAGTGAAAATGAAGTCCGTGTCTCGTGATTAGGGGGCGATTATGAAAACGATTTGATAACTTAACTATTCGATGACATTAAATAGAAGAGGAGGAGGAGTTGATTATACATACACACAAAAAACATCATCGGTAGCGGAAGGCGTATCCGAAGATCGAAAGCAGTTATATTCTCGCACAATACATGCAGGACATGACTAAAAAAAAAAAAAAAAAGTGTGTCGTATTTGAGCATCGATAAATTTTTATTATAACTTTTCAGCAGGTAAAAGCTGTACGTGGCGTATTTGATCTATCAGAAGTAATGAGATTAATCGCGATAACGTTTAGGATTTTCTGTGACAAATTCTAACGTTCTCCCGGATCTCGCAAAACGGCAAAAATCAGTACACACACTATAAATATAGATAAAATGTGTGATTTATCACACGTGCCCTCTTCCGAATCCATGTTGTTAGTCACTGTGCTCATTAGTCTAACAATGACGATGAAAGTTATCGGTTCTGCAAATTTTTTTTCTTTTTTTTTTTTTTTTTTTTTTTTTTTTTTTAAACAATTTCACTCTTGTATCGTATGTCTCTTTTTTTTTATTCGTATGCGGCGGCCTTAGAATCCAAATGATTTGTGAATTCTCTTTCCTCTCCAGATGGAAATTATTTTCGAGTTTGCCGTTGGATGTTGACGATGACGATGACGATGACGATATGACTATGACGACGACGACGAAGATAGCGATAATGATTTGTACTTGGATCGAGATTCTAATAATCATTTACAAACTTTTATAAAAAAAGAAAAGAAAAAAAAAAAAAGAAAGGAAAGAAACGAAACTTCGTACACACATTATTTTTACGCATTCACACATTATTTTTATGTGCATTTGATTGAATGAAGATAAACGAAAAAAAAAATAAATAAATAAATAAATAAACATACTGTACAGTACCGAATGAAAAAATAATTATGGTCTCTAATTCTTTTCTTTTCTTTTTTTCTTTTTTTTTTTCTTTTTTTTCTTTTTCTTCTAAGCGACTTGTGGGCACAGTGTCACCTTTGGCAATGCATCGAAGCATTTTTTTTTTGACGATTGTTGATTTTAACTGAATAATTATTATTGTTTATCTGTATCAAAGTGATGATTGGTTATATAATATAACTTTTAGTGAATTAAAGAAGAGCTAGTTAAAAGGAAAAAAATAAAAAAAAAAACAAGAAAAGACGACTGCCGTCGAGATTTAAATTTAGAGACAATTTTTTCGGGGGCAGGGGAGGCGGAGTTCGAACGATTCTTGTACTGGAAAAGTATCTCGACGCGATTGTACGAGAGAGAGAGAGAGAGAGAGAGAGAGAGAGAGAGAGAGAGAGAGAGAGAGAGAGAGAGAGAGAGAGAGAGAGAGAGAAAGTGTTTGTGTGTGTGTGAGAGCGAGAGAGAGAGAGAGAGAGAGAGAGAGAGCGAAAGCGAGAGAGAGAGAGAGAGAGAGAGAGAGAGGGAGGGAGAGAGTGGATTAATAAGGAAAAATGGAGACAAAAAAAAACTGTTAGCGAGCGTGCCGGATGGCTACACGGAACACAAATTTTTAATGATGGAACAAAATTCCTAATCACAGACGATATCATATTGTGATGCATATATAATACATATATATATATATATATTAAGTTTTTCTTTCCTGTGGAAAAGCATCTTTATATCGAGATTGATTTTTAAAAATTGCTTCATACTTCATTATTGTATCTTTGACACATGCGCATTATTTATTGACAGTTATTATTACCCCCTGGGAAAAAAAAAAAAAAAAAAAAAAGATTTGTCCACACTCAACAATTGTCGCAAAATGCAGAGTATTTAAGCCAATTAGCAAACCACAGAGATGTATACACTTACATAGAAGTAAGAGCTAGCCGTAATTCATGTTCCAAATGATTTGCTTTTCGTACTTTAAAAAAAAACGCTTGTCAGCAAGAAAGAAGAAGAAGAAAAAGAAGAAGAAGAAGAAGAAGAAGAAAAAGAAGAAGAAAAAGAAGAAGAAGAAGAGAAGAAGAAGAAGAAGAGGAGGAGAAGGAGGATGGAGGAGGAAGAAAGAAAAAGAAGAAGGGGAAAAAAACACAAAGAAATTTTTTTTAACCATCGAGCAAAGTCGTACTTTCTTTCTTGGTTCGTCATACGGATAACATTATATACACATTATATACGTACCATCGAAGGCTAAGAGAAAAAACAAAAAAAAACGCGTGTAGAACGGTTCTTCGTTGTGATCGTCCCCACCCCTCGCCCCACCGATTCATATCGCATTAATATCATTAAAAACAAAAAAAAAACACACAAAAAAAAAGAAAATTAAAAAAAAAAACGAACGAACGACTCCACCACGTAATACCAAAATACGCCGATAAAAAGAAAAATTCGCCGAGCACAAAAGCGCGTTATATAAAGCAAAAATCAAATTCTTACCCCCCAACCCCCAACCCCTATATCGGAAACCGTGTTTTTTCACCTAAATCTTTTTTAATTTTCGCAATCACAGTGAGGAGATTAATACACCTCTTGTGCCTCTTATTATAGCCATTAAAAATCTTTCTTCCGTGTGCATTGCTTGTGTATTTTACATAATCTTTTTTAGAATACGAGAGAGAGAGAGAGAGAGAGAGAGAGAGAGAGAAAAGGAGAGGGAGGGAGGGGGCGTTTCGTGCCCAAAGATAAAAATAGTGATTGCACGACGTTGACGAAAAAAGACTTAATTAATTTGTATAAACGACGAAACTTAATTTCTGAATCTTTGGAACATGTTGCGGCCGGAGTAAAATAACATAAGTTTCCTAACTTTATGTGTAAAAACATTGTGTTCAGAAAAAATAAGCTATAATACGACTGATAATATTACCTGAGTGGGCGGCATGCGAGCGTCTTTTGAGAATTGAGCATGTCCGAACGATGTCCTTGATATCTCCTTCGGCGATGGCATGTGTACCAATTGGGTTTTGAAAGAGAGAGAGAGAGAGAGAGAAAAGTAAAAAAACAAACCAAAAAAAATAAATATAAAGGATGAATGCAGCAAAACAAAGAGAAAAAAGAAGCGAAAGAAAGAAAGAAAGAAAGAAAGAAAGAAAGAAAGAAAGAAAGAAAAAAAGAAAGGAAGAAAGGAAGAAAGAAAGAAGGAAAGAAAGCAAAGAAATGAAAAAGAGAAAACAAAAACTGAATTATGAAAAAAAAAAAAAGAAAAAAAAACAAAAACCGATTTATTAAGATGAAGGGGGAAAAAAAATTAACAAAACTCCATGCAAGATGATGAAAAAGTTGTATCTAACCTGTATACATTGTCATATTATTATTATGATTATTATAATTATTATTATATATAATAATGTAATTGAGAATTTGAAACGATATTACATAAGGTTATTAATAAACAAACGCATCTTCACCTTTGCTGTTACGTTTTCTTTTGCATTCCTCTTCTCTCATACCAAAACGCTGATGATCCGTTTATATATATATATATATATATATATATATATATATATATATATATATATATAATGTATGTATATATACGAGCTTTTTGCTAAAAAGGAATCGTTTTATAAATAATTACGAATAGACCCGCGATAAAGTACGCATCGATCGAAGCGTTATCTGGTGGTAGTCGATCGTTTAACTTTTCCTATTTATAACGATTCTCCGAGAGAGAGAGAGAGAGAGAGAGAGAGAGAGAGAGAGAGAGTGTGTCTATTCTTACGCATACATTTTCAATGGGATTTGATACATCTTTTTTTTTTCTTCTTTATTATTCTATTGTTTTTTCCTTTCTCGTTTCTTTTTTTTCGTAACTCGATATAATCAGTCTCTTCGAAAGAGATGAATCATTCGCGATCCTCACGAAAATCTTCTTTCTAATTCCCCAGCAGATGTCGTCAGATCCTGTTTAAAAAAAAACGTCCAAAAGTGAAAACTACTTTTTTCTCTCTCTCTCTCTCTCTCTCATCCCCTCTCTCTCTCTCTCTTTCTCATCCCCACTCTCTCTCTCTCCCTCTCTCCGTGAGATATGACATCCAATAGAGAAGCGGTTGCAAGGCAACATGTCTGCCCCGTGAAAGACGAAAACGTGTAAATTAGATATTCTTCAGTTTTTTTTAATCCTATACCACCGAGTAGATGGAAGTTCTATTGTTACTTTAATATCCCGGAAGTAATCTTTTAGTAGATAATGAGTTTTTCCGTAAAGAAAACCGGCGGAAGAATGTGGCACGAAGCACGAAAGCAAGAGAAAAAGATACGTGGGATGTTGGTCGATTATCGTCGGCGGGCCGAACGTCGTAGAGATTATTATGAAAAAATTGTAAGGACATTTAGATTCAGATTTATATGTCGGATTATACCGTTTTATTTCGACGTTACGTAAAAAACCCCCTCTCGCCCTTTCTTTTCGTCCGCAATCTGTCATCTCGCCTAATTCGAACATACTTTCTTTTCTTTTTTCTTTTCTCTTTTCATTTCCTTTTTTCTTTTTTCTTTTTCTTTTTTTTTTTTTCTTTTTCTTTTTCCCCCGTGCATCCGACCTCATTCATACGTCGATACTAACGTATACGAACATTTTTATGAAGTAACATCTCGCTAATCTTCATCTTGACTCTCATTAACTTATACTTCCATCAGAAATCAGATCCTACTCAGTTCCTTCAACTTCATGGCAGACCGTGCAAAATACATTTGGATCCAGCTATAGCAGCTGCCGGCGATAGTCCAGCGAACATGTAAGCGCAGTATAATATTTATTTTCCAGGACACATCCTTAATAATACTTTTTCACTTTTTTCAGGATGCCGTGGCAAGGAAACGAAGACAATCTTATTGATCGCTTTGACGTACGTGCTCATCTGGATTGGATACCTGAAGCACCTGATACCATCGACGTAGATATAGCTCTAACGAGCGAAGATAGACATATCAATTATGAACGTTATCGCATAATTGTTCAAAATGAATTTTTGGGAGGTAAGATATTTTAATTAACGATTAACGCGCCCAATGTATTTACGCGACATTCCCAACGACAATAATAATAATAATAATAATAATAATAATTTGTCGTACAGTCGCGGAAGAAAAATTTTTACATCAAATACATTTGGAGGAACAATTTGGTTCGTCCACCAAAGTGGATGCTTCGAAGGATAAGAAAAAGTCTTCTAACAATGCTGCTATTGGTTACAATTACGAGACGGAAGAACCTATTCCTGATGCGACGAAAACATTAGACTCCGTTATAGCAGACGAAAAAGCAGATGATGAAGACAGCGATATCGATTTAGGTTGGTAATGGATATTATCATAGAATGACATGTTTCTCTACGTCGTCGTTTCAAACCATACATACACATTTATCATTTCTTACTTTTATCCAGATATTTGCGTAGATGTATCACAAATTGAACCTTCCCAAGCGCACGAAATGAATTTGGTCGCTCAAAAGTATGGACTTTTGGGAGCCGATTATTTTAGCTTTTTGACCCAGGATTTTGAAGAGGCAGAAACATTGAGACAGGCACGCAAGCAGGAAGAAGAAAAGGCGATGTACTCTGTACGCAAAATTCGATTATAATACCGTAGAATATTAAAAAAAAAAAAAAAAAAAAAAATTTCTCTTCTAAAGAATATCTCTCTTTCTATCTGTCAAAATAGGGTCGAAGATCTCGCAGGGAAAGACGAGCATTTCGAGAAAAGAAGATGATAGGTCGTGTTATGAGCCCACCAAGGTTAATTTACAGTTTGTTATGTTTGCGAGATACTTATGTGCATCTCGTATATCTTTTTTCGTTCTTTATTTATTTATTTATTTATTTTTTTTTTTTCTTTTTTAACGCGCATATCCTTCTTTCAGTTATGCCGCCCGTGAAAGTCCAGAATATAATCCTTATAGGAAATCTTCCTCGAAATCACGTTCGCGATCAGCCTCGCCTGTAAATACTGGACAAATTACTTATATTACAAGTTTTGGTGGGGAGGAAGAGGCTCACAGTAGCTCGTCTCACGTAACTTCGTCGAATTCGAAGAAAGTCAATTATTCGCATCTTAGAAGGAGAAGATCTGAAAGTCCGGTTTCGAACGAAAGGACGGTTAGTAGAAAATTATCGAAATCTAGATCAAGAAGCTGTTCTCGCTCCGTCAGTAGAAGCAAATCTTACAGGACGCGCGATAGGAGGCGTAGTGTCTCGCGAATGAGGTAAATAAAATACACTCCTCTCTCGCTCTCTCTCTTTACGATAGTTATTACATAAAAAAAAAAAAAATCTTTCCCGATATATACCGTAATCCTTCGTAGATCCAGAAGAACGCGATCGAAACATAGGAAAATGCAAAGATCCAGAACAAGAAGCCGTTCTCGACGATCAAGAACGCGTAGCAAATCTCGATCTCGTTGTAGAAGTACGAGCAGATCGAGATCGCGTTCGCTGACACGATCCAGATCGAGATCGATTTCTCGTCAACGTCAAAAAAGATCAAGAAGTTCCTCGTCGAGCAGCATGTCGAGATCAAAATCAAGATCAAGATCCAAATCGCATTACAGAAGCCGTTCCAGAGATAGTTATCGTCGAATACGTTATTCTCCCTCAAAATCGAGATCCAAATCACGCTCGAGATCAAAATCTCAAACGAGATCGAGATCTAGGTCTAAAAGCAATAATAGTAAACGATCGCGTAGCATTGAAAATAAAGCGCAAACACTGCCAAGGTATATAATATTTTGGCCGTTTCATTTTATATAAACGTACATTTTGTAAATTCACAATTACTTTTCGTTCTTTTACCTTTTCGTTATTATTTATTGTTCGTTTTACAGATATTATGGCCGTCGTGGCAAATCCTCGAGTCTTGAATTAGAATTGTCCGACAAGGAAGAGAAAACAACAGCGACAACGCTAAAGCCAACAGTAACGACCCCAAGCATGTAAGCAAAATGTCATCTAAAAATATTCCTACGTATTAGTATAGCTATTGTCTAGATTTTAATCACTAGTATTGTATTAATATTGTGTTCTAGAAACAAGCCAAAAGCAGGGTTAAGTACAAATTCTGGTGGCGGACACAAAGTCAGTAAGAACCATAACGCTTTCTTAGTCACTTAACGCACAGAGAATAAAGACAGAACATACTTGTTCCTATATAAATCTCTCTCAACGAGGAGCTTTAGCGAGTGCTACTCGTTTTGATTCCGTTGGACCAGACGTCAATGAGGCGTTGACATAATCTTATTTATTCAGTCGTCTATGTTTCATTAATTCTTACAAATTTGATAACGATTTACATTTATTCGAAACCGCGAAGAATTTGAATTATTACCAAAGTTTTTATTATTTACAATATACATATATATATATATATATATATATATATATATATATATATATATATATATAATTATAATATGTGTATATGTATATATAATTATGTATATATAATATGTATATATAATATACATATTATATGTATATATAATTCTCGAGTATATATAATAGGAGGAAAGGCTTAAAAGATTCTTAATTGAATTACTTTTAAATTCTTTGCGGTATAGTTCAATTGTGTTCTATTGATCGTAAAGAAACATTCAAAGTAGCTTTATTACAATAATAATAATAATAATAATAATAATAATAATAATAATAATAATAATAATAATAATAATAAAAGAAAAATAATCAAATGAACGACAAAAGATAGTTCGGAAGTACAAACCATTAAGAGTTTTACTTTTCAGTCTACGAAAATAACACCTCAAGAGCGGCTTAAGAAAAAAATGCAGGCTCTATTAAATAGACAATGTAAGCGAGAAATATCAGAATTTTTATTACAAAAAAAAAAAAAAAGAACAAACGCGTTCGTATCTTCAAATATTTTTTTTTTTTGTTTATCGCAGATAAAGCGGACAAGAAGGCAGAACAATTAAGAATTGAAAAGAAGGAGCAACAGAGACAAGACCGAGAAGACGAGATTAGAGAAATGTCATTGAAATTGCGTCGAAAGTATGATTTATATTTGTTTGGATTTTATACAAGAGAAAGAATATATATTGAAAGAAATAATATAAATGTTTATTCACAGACAAAGGGAAAGAAGACATCGTTACGAAGGTCATAGCTCTGATTCACGATCTTCTATATCTCGTTCGCCAAGTCCAGGACGTAGTCCGAGACATTATATACGTCGAGATAGGAGAGACAGGGACAGGGATTTAGATATAGATCGTGATAGAGATAGGGATAGAGAAAGGGATAGGGAAAGGGATAGACGCGACGACAGAGAAAGATCGTCGAGGCAAGAGTCACGAAGAAGATACAGAGATTCTCCGCTACGTTCTTTAAGTCCAAGAAGTAGTCGGTAATGTCCTACGGATAGATAAATAAATAAATAAATAAATGTTTATCTATCGTTCGAATAACTAGCTTTTCAACAATTGATTTACTTTATTTCTTTTTACAGAGGCTTGGTAGACTACTAAAACGTGTGTGTGTGTGAGAGAGAGAGAGAGAGAGAGAGAGAGAGAAAGAGAGAGAGTGTCCAGTCATAAGAATATGCCTAATTCGTGTTACATCCAATGATTTTATATAATTTATAATGAAAACTTCCTATTCATTGCATTCCTTCTTAGAAGAGTGGCTGCTTCATTTTTGAATTACACACACACACACACACACACACACACAAAAGAGAAGAAAAGAAAAGAAAAAGAAAACATATTACTTGAATTGTATTACGCAAGCTATTATAAATAATTGATTGGAAACTGCTGTAAAATTATATATGATTTAATTTGCTCTATGTTAGAACTGACAAAAGTTGATTCGAATAAAAGGAATCGTTTATAAAACGAACGAACTAACGAACGATAGAATCGCACGATCGAATATGTTTGTACGTTTGTAGATAAGAAAATTTTTTATTTCGCCGTATTCGATTTATTCGGAGATGTTATTCCGTTGGTCGAATAATTAAATTTGGTATTTTGAATTTTGATTCCTCGCGAACCAAAATCTATTTACCTCTGATTTGTATATAATCGTCCGTCGTTGAGCTGATGTTTCAGGTATTTTCCGTCGGTTCGTTTGAATATTAGCGCTGCGATCTATTTCTAAAAAGATTAATCGATAAAGTCACGCACGTTCTGAAAACGATAAGATAAATGTCGGCTCGTAAGGTAAGTATATTCATACGAAGAAGTTCTTCGTTGCAAAGTTATATAGTACCGTCTATATGATTCAATTTTTAAAGTCGACTGTCATAAAAGCCGAAAGATGTTATTATGCTGATATCAACGATGTTATATAAATGACGGTATTTAACAATATATAGTAATCAATTTGATTAAAAAACGTACGTTATCATTTTGAATAACTGGATAGCCTTGATGTTATCGCATATTTTTTAGTTTTGTTGTTTTTCATTATACCAGTTAGTCTTTCTTCTCAGCTGAAATATATTACAGTGATAGAAAGATTTGTCGATTTTGGCTAGTCGATAGAAGAGATAATATGGCTGGAATAACGTTTGGTATCTTAATCGGTATGTTATTACGTTGTTTATAAAAATAATAAAAAATTGAATTCGTTAATAAAACATATTTATGATATTGCTCTATTAGTCAGCGATAGTCGCTCGGAAGGCTCTCGAAAGGATGAAGCTGGTCCTGAATTGAAGCGTCTGGTCGATGACATAAATACCGATACAGGAAAAATACTCAAAGGGAAAGTACTTCGGGATAGTATAATACCAGATAAGGAGGAAGTTATAATGGTGATAAATTAATAATTGGATGTAATATCGCGTTGTTTATATATAACTTTTTAATCAGAAATTTTTAATTCTAAGGAATACTTGGTAAAATGGAGCGACGTAGAAAAGTTAAATGTCATTTTGACATCCGGGGGTACCGGATTCTCCAATACAGATGTTACACCGGAAGCAACAAAAAAAGTTATTGATAAAGAAGCTCCTGGAATAGCCACAGCTATGCTAGTATCTGGCTTACAAGTGACGCCTATGGCAGCGCTTTCTAGGTAATATAAGATCGCCATCAAAGCTTTGTTTACGAATACTTTTTATTTTTTTAACATTAAAATTTTAGAGCCACGTGCGGCATTCGTGGAAAAACATTAATCGTTAATCTACCAGGATCGCCGAAAGCTTTGAAAGAATGTTTAGTTCCTATCGCATCTGTAATACCGCATGCGGTTGATCTAATTTCGAATAATCAGGCTGACGTAGAAAGAGTACACGCTTCGCGCTGCCATACGAAAACGAATAACAATGATCATATTTGTGATTTACCTGCCGCTACATCGGTACAAGGCTTATATAATTTATAAGTTTTGTTTTTTTTTTTTGTATAAACTGTAAATACTTGTTTGTAGTTAAACTTGGAAAATGTTGCCGCGCGTCTCAGGGAATCGCCATATCCCATGTTATCCGTCGATAAAGCAAGAGAATTAATAAATAAAAATACAGAACTGCAAGGGACGGAGATCGTGACAATTTGGGATGCTCATAATAGAGTATTAGCTAACGATGTATTTTCTCTTTGCGATTTACCACCATTTCGAGCATCTATTAAAGACGGTTATGCGGTTTTGGCGGAAGATGGGAAAGGCAGAAGACGAGTTTTAGGTGCTTTAAAAGCAGGAAACACTGTATGTAATTTTTGGATAAATTACATGATCCAATTATATATATTTAGTTAAAATTTTGTTTGTAAAACACATAGGCAGCGTCTATATCTTTAATACCTGGCACTTGTATAAGAATAAACACCGGCGCGCCGGTACCGGATGGTAAGTGTTTATTAAAAAAGATTAATGAAAACAAAAATGTAAATGTTCCGATGATCGCGCTTGCTAGATGCAACTGCCGTTGTTCAAGTGGAGGATACAAAGCTAATATTAAAGAACAGCGATAATACGGAAGAGAAAGAAATTGAAATTTTAACTGTACCAAAAGAAGGACAAGACATCAGGTATTTAATTCTTCAAATATATTTACGTGATTTTATTTGTATCTATAAAAATATATATACATATATACATATATATATATATATATATATATTTTTTTTTTTTTTTTTTTTTCTTATAAGACCTATCGGTTGTGATTTAAAAAAAGGAGAGCTCGTAATTAAAGCGCCAATGAAGCTCGGAGCGGCAGAGGTGGGATTATTGGCTGCTTGCGGTTATAAAGAAGTGGAGGTTTACAAAGTTCCCAGCGTAGGTGTATTATCAACGGGCGATGAATTGGAAGAACCGGGTAATGATTTAAAGCCGGGATATGTATACGACAGTAATACGATAACTTTAATATCCGTATTAAGAGAAAATGGATACGATCCAAAGAATTTGGGAATAGTAAAGGACAAGTGAGTCTATGAACGACAAAGCAAATTATGTTCTAATTCGGTAAAAATTAATTTTCGACGCTACTCGTTTATTTTTTTCTCCTAGCAAAGCTAGCATGGTGGACGCAATTAAAAATGCTTTGGAGAAAGTCGACGTACTCGTAACGTCCGGTTCGGTGTCGATGGGCGATCGAGATTTGTTGAAACCTGTGCTAGAACATTGTTTTAAAGCAACAATACATTTTGGTAATTATTACCTTACGAGATTAATTGTATATATATATATATATATATGAGAAATGAATGTTACATTTGTATATATATATATATATATATATATATATATATATATATATATATATATATATATCATCGTAGGACGCGTAAACATGAAACCTGGTAAACCGACAACTTTCGCAACTTGTATATATAATGGTAAAAAGAAATATTTGATGTGTCTGCCGGGTAATCCAGTTTCGGCGACGGTGACTTCGATTTTATTCGTTATACCTCTGCTTAACGAGATGCACGGTGATATATCGAAACCCGTCGTAGTAAAGACGAAGGTTCGTTCAATTTATATAAATATATTTAACGAATTATATATTTCTACCTTTTTTGTTTACTCTTATAAATTAATTTATAAATCAATCGATCGCAGGTGGACTCGACTTATCAATTGGATCCTCGTCCAGAGTACGCAAGAGCGATCTTAACATGGAAAGATGGGACAGATCTTCCACTGGCCTACAGTACCGGGAATCAAATAAGCAGTAAATTGTTCAGTTGTAAAAATGCCAATGCATTGTTGATGTTACCTGGGAAAACGGTCGCTAAGACGGCACTGTATCCGGGTGAACTCGTAGAAGCGATACTCCTCAATCCTAGAACTACGATGTAATAACGAAATGTCTCGGATATTCCTTAAATATCATTATCCATGCTTTCCTAATTTTTTTTTATACGGTTTATATGGTTTATAAAAGGATCTATATCTTATATTAATAAGAAAAATTATTTTTCGAAGAGGTGTGTATATATATATATATATATGTGTGTGTGTGTATGTGCGTGTATGCGTCTGCTTGTTGTCTATGTATATAGACGATTTCCCGATATTCCGATGAGATAGATATGTTCGTCCTCAATATATATATATATATATATATATATATATATATATATATATCGTATCTCGTAATCTTTCGCGCGCTTAAATAACAAAGGACAGCTGACGATAACACGAGATTATATTCGATCGTGACATTTATCGACTAATATCGATATAACCCTGGCGATAGGTAGAGGGTAGGGGAGGCGTTCTAATAGTAATGACAAGATCGACCGAGAGAGGGCGCATTCGCGAGGAGAGGAGTGGGAGAGCGGCGCGAGGAAGAAAATGGCCGACAAGGCTACGGTAAAAGGGCAGGGACGTCGTGCGAGGTACGCCGCGTTTCGGGAAGGAAAGATGCGTGCGTCGCAGTGAATCGCGCGAGAAGGATCGTGCAGGAAGAATCGGGATATTAAAAAAACGGAGCGTCGCGTGGTGCCGGTAGGTTTGTCCGATCGACGAGACTATTATGTCGTGCGACTAGTTGGATCGTTTGAAAAAAGAAAGAAAGAAAAACAAAAAAAGAAAGAAAGCGTTCACGGGCCCGTACGTAGGCAACACACACGTAGAGAGACAGAGAGAGAGAGAGAGAGAGAGTGAGTGAGAAGGGCTCGCCAGAGAGGTAAACACGAGAGACGACGACGACTTTGTACGACGCCCTATCTTCTCGCGCTCTCATCTCGCATTGCCAATCGATGTACATAAACGTTCCTTCCTTCCTTTCTTTCCTTTCTTTTCTTCCTTGCTTCCTCCTTCCTTTCATCCTTCTTTCTAGATTTTGTTCTCTTACTAAGGAAAAAGAATATATATATATATATATATATATATATATATATATATATATATATATATATATCGAGTGCACGAGTATCATTTAACGTATACGAACGATCGGTAAGATTTGAAAAGGAGATTTCCTGCGCGAGAAGCCTCATCGATCAGCAGCAGGTTGGGTTCACGTCTGCCACTTGTGGCCATCTACGGACGCTTTTCTAAAGGGTGGCCCATTTTCAGCCGCTAACAACTCTACTCCCGATACCTTACGCGGATTTTCTCTCTCTCTCTCTCTCTCTCTCTCTCTCTTTTTCCCTTCTACCTCGTGAATCTCGAGTATTAACTACGATACGAAAACGTCTAACGTCGATTTCGCCTCTCGGTGGTGGACGTGACTGTGAGATATCTCTTCCGTCGTTCGAACGCGCATAACGCGTGCCGAATGACGGGAGAAGTGGAGATTTAAAGGGATCGATTTGTCAACAAGTCGATGAGAGTGCGCGCAGTTCACGGGCTGAATCACTTTCTTCCTTCCTTTCTTTCTTTCTTTCTTTATTTTTGGGGTTTTTCTTTTTCCTCTCTCTCTCCCCTCTCTCTCTCTCTCTTCGTTATCCAAACGTTCACCCCATTTGCGTTTCATTCGACACGTCGTCCCGTAAAATTTTTCGCGCTCCTTTCGAGTACAAGAAAGAGTGATTTTTAATAATGGAGAAATTCGTCGTCTCCCCGCTACGACGGACTACGTTGTGCCGTTTCTTTAACGAATATCAATTCTATACGTGATCGTTGTTAATATTTTCTACGTTAAACATTCGCTCGTCACATCCGACAATCATCGTCGTTTAACGAGCACTCTCTCGTGAAGAATTATGTTGTTGATCCCCGCGTAATCGTGATATTTTTTTGTCCAGTATTCGAAGCTTTCTTTTTTTCTTCTTTTTACCTTATATATATATATGTATGTGTTTCTCTTAATACCTTTCTACATTTCCATCCGTTGTAAGTGTACATTTTGAGTTCGCGTCTCTTATTTTTGTTTCTCCTTTTTCTTTCTTTTCCAGATAGATCCAGTATTTATTTGGACTATCACTATTATTATCTACAATGGCAGTTAGGTAGTTGTGAAAATTGACCAAGGACATTCAAGAACTTCAAGCGTATTTTTATCGAATTGAAGATGTGAAGAGAACGCACATGATGAAGCCACAGAAGAAGGCTATCGTTGCCAGAAAGGCAACTAAAATGCCAACGGTCGCTAAAAAACGTCGCACCCTCTTGGAAAAGACCATATCGGAAGTAAGGAAGGAGAAGAAAACTAAGAAACAGGATAAATCTGAAGATCTGAAGAGAAAGCAGGACGGCGAAAAGAAAAAATCAGATAAAATGGAAGACAAAAAGAAGTACGAGGAGAAGAAGAAGGTCGAAGATAAGAGGAAGGACAAGTCTGAGAAAACGGATAAAAAGAATAATAAGGATAACGAAAAGAGAACTGATAAGGCGATCGAAGAGGAGAAAATAGATAGGGGGGAGGAAAAGGATGACACGGAAGAGTCACAGTGTGACAATCAAGATAAAAAGAAGGGACAAAAGTTGGAAGAGAGAAGTAAGGTCGAAAAACAGTCTGCGGATAATAAAAAGAAAATTGAAAAATCAGATGATAGAAAAAAATGTGGGAAAGTGGACGAGGAAAGTGCGGAAGATCAAGTGAAATCTTTAAATACGGTAGAGGATAAGGATGCGCTTGAAGACAAGACGGATGTCATAAGTTTGAGTTTGAAGAAGAGAGGCAAAGAAGAGAAGAAGAAGGATGTAAAGCTGTCTAAAATGGATACGAAAGAAACATCGAAGAACGTTCAGACGAAGGATAAGAAATGCGAACGTAAAAAGATTTCAGACAAAGATACTGCCAGTCGGAGAAACTCTCCGACGAGAACAAAAAAGAACTCCAAGGCCAAATCATCTCAAAAGAAAAGTATTCCAAGAAAAACGGTTTTAGCTAAAAAGCCTCACTTTTCGGTAGTCAACAAGTACGTAGATAAAAAGATAAAACTAGTCAAATCTTTAAAGGTAGAAGAAACGATTAACGAGGAGGAAGACGAAGTTAAGAAAAGTAAGAAGAAGTGCGTAACAAAGAGCAAAGGTACGCAAGAAAAGAAGCCAAAATTAGCTAAACATATGAAGGCCAAGTTGCCGCAGAAAAATTCAAAGATTTGTACGGTAATTAAGACGGAAGATAAGTTAAAAACATTGGCTGAGAAAATGATTTTGAAAAAGAAAATTGAGCTGAAGGCCATAGAGAAAACATTGAACGAAACTAAAAAGATTTCTCAAGGCAACGCGGTAAACGATAGAGCACCCACGCCTGAAATAAAAAATGAGGTTTTGGAGGAGAGAGAATCGGAAAAGAATAAAGACGAAAGTCCTAGACCAAAGTCGCCGGACGAAAAGAAGCCTATGAAAGGTAACGCCAAAATTGGTAAAAAGGTTCCAAAAAAGATTTCTAAAGGAAAGGTACAAACCGAGAGCAACAATCAAAGATCTTCTTCTCCGGTGGAATCTTCCGTGGTAGAATCCGTCAGCAAACAATCTAAAGAATGCGAAGATGGTATAAAACCGGTGGCTGGTACAAAGAAAGAGGAAGTCAATAACGAAAGTGTTATTCAAATAGATTTAAAAGTCGAGGCGGTTAACGGAGGTAGTACGAGCGGCGTGACATCGGCATCCGAATCTGACGAGGATTACGACGAGGATAACAAAAGGAGTAAGCAGAAAAGTGCGAAGAAAAAGGAGAGATCCAATTCGCCGTCCGACGAACGTGCTAGGAGGATGAGACTTTTTGGATTCTGGAGCGGACCAAAGCGACACAGAGTGGCGTCCCTGAACGCTCTGGCTAAGGTACATTGTCTCTATGAAAATGAAACCGGAGGAGTGTATCTTGGTGGCTTTTGTAAGCCTAAGCCGGAGAAGGAGAAGCAAAAGAAGAATAAAGAGGAAAAGGAGGAAAGTCAAGCGCGTAAAGAGAAAGAAAAGAAGATTGAGAAGAAGAACGAAGAGCTTCCAACTCCAAAAAGAAAATTGAGAAATGTGCCAGGGTTAAGGGGGAAGCATTGGGACATGTTGGAGAGTTCATCGTCTTCTCCCTCTTCGGACGAGGACTATGAGCGTGAAAAAAACATTGAACGTTCTAAAAAGAAAGTAATTAAGAGGAGAAAGAAAAACGAAGAGGTTATGGACTTGAAGGATATGGTTGTGTGCAAAAGGATGGCCAGTCTTAATGCGTCCGCGATTTTGGCTGCATCGTATTCGGATGAAAAGAATCGTTGTGGATCTAGTAGTGACTCCTCGAGCGAATCGGAAGTGGAAATTATAAAGAGACGGAGGCAACACGATTCGGACGCGGAGAAAAAGAAAGGAAGACAAGGCTCGGATCCGGATGACGTTTTGAAGCCATCGAAAAAAGTTGTGATCGTTAATCAAGATACCGATGTAACTATAACAGGTAATTATTACATTCGTTGGCGATACTTAAATGTATATTTTTATTTCCTTGGTATTAAAAGCGTGACATGATTTAGGTGTTTACGTTAACCAAACACGGTCGACGCATCACGAAGGTTTCTGCAGTATCGCTGGCATGCAATACAGAATCAGTTCGACCAGTCACACACAAACCGCAGCTACGGCGGTAGCTACCGAACTTCACGACCAGGTGATTATCGATATTATTTATTCCGTGCCGTGTTAGAGCCGATCAATTTCAATGATAACGCATAGAAACGAACGACGTTGCCTAAAGAGGGAACATGTTTCTTTATCAGCAAAAGACGGAGCAACCTTGCAAATCTTACACGCCGTTGGGCGCGTTATCGTCTATGCAACCACCGGGCAGTCAAGGAAATCATCCGAATATGTCACCGCGAAGGCATTCGGCATTTTCTGCGCCGCATCAGCACGGTAAGTGAGAAGAAACGCGCAACGCTTTTATATCGCACGTTTACGTACACACACGTACAACGCCTCTCTTTTCTCTTGTTTATACGTTCCTGACACATACGATAGTAATCGATGATGCCATGTGGATGGATACACCGAAGGGACAATGTCAAAGATCAAAGTTCTTCTCATCCATTCGATCGATAACGGGTTTATACTCGTTTGAAATTATACGATGGATTTTTATTCTCCTCTGCGAGATAGTGGTATTATAGTCGTTTAGATTCAATTTCGTATACGCGAATAACAATAAAACGATTGTTACGTCCGCGTCGTAACTCGCGGACTCGCGAGAGTAGTTGTGCCGTTTGTTTGCGTTCGTTCGTTTATCTCTTCGCGAATCTCTCCCGCTCGAACTTTTTGTAATTCTCAGAGAAGGTATTTAAAAAGTGTGTATATATGTATGTATGTATATGTATATATATATATATATATATATATATATATATATATATAGAAAAAAAAAATTCACGAACGAATTTGAACGATCGAGAAGCGTTTTGTTTTTTTTTCTTTCTTTTTTTTTTTTTATGACGGAGGCGCTTAATCGAATCGACGAGAAGAGCGCCTTCGGCAAGGATCTTCTTTTTCTCAAGTGATACGAATAAAACTATGGTCCGACATCGGGGCAACAGAGCGACGGGGTGTTCGCGTATCCTCTACCCTAGGTTCGAACTGAGGCGGGAGGAGAGATGAGGAGGGGAGGAGGGATCGTACGTAACCAGTTTCTCGGAAGAACCGTCGGCATCGTTCCGAAGGATCGGACCGTCGTGATCGTCGTTGCGTTCATTTATTAATAAAATATAAACTTTGGAGACGACTCTCCTCCGTGCTATACGTTCTCACGGAACAAAGAAAAAAGCCATAGTTAGCGATCGCACGCGTCGCCTCGAACAAACGAAAGTATTACCACTGCCGGCTGCGTGACGAGCGTGCTGTTTCTCTTGCCTCTTCGTTATTTCAGATCGTTGTCGGATTTTACCAACGACGAATAATGCACCTTGCCGATCGTTTTAACAGCGGGATACCCTCGTATAGAGAGTCCTTCTTTTCGCTTACCATATTCTATCGCATATCGAAATCCAATCGTGTTGTCCCACTTTCGCCATCGGCTATCACGAACCAACGATCGGAACTTGAAAATGGACTTTCTATAATTGGCGCCAAATTCGAATAAGCGAGTGCCGCTCGTGTCATATCCTCCCCGACCAGGTGGGAAGGAGGGAGGGAGGGAGGGAGGGTATTCGAAAGAGCGGCGGCAGAGGGGAGGGGGGAATGTCTGCGCTGCATTATCCGACGCTTCGTGTTTGAACAAGTTTCACGAAGAGATTCGAAGAACGGCGATGAAAGAAAGAAAGAAAGAAAGAAAGAAAGAAAAGAAAAGAAAAGAAGGAGGAAAATATCGAGAGGATCGATCTCTACCCTCGCGAAAATAAGAGATCTTTCTCTCTTCATCGATGGGGTTCGTGCAGTGTAAGGACGCAGGGGTGTTTGTCGACTCGACCACCCTTTGCACGCGTCCCTCTTGGTGGTGCGTCGTCTTGCACTCGTGCACCACGTACATACCTCTTGGGTTAACGTCGCTGGTGTGCCGGCAAGGAACACGTACGGACTATACACACACACACACACACACACACACACACACACACACACATATATATATACACGTACGCATCGCGACGAGCATACCTTCTCCTCACGGCGCTCGCATCTTATGTAAACTGTGTGCTTCCAACTACGCAGCGATAGTCCGTGCTTCGCGCGAATGGCGAGGAAGAGCATAGCAGAGCATAGCAGAGCATAACATAGAGCATAACATAGAGCATAGAGCATAGAGCATAGAGCATAGAGCGAAGCGGATCATAGCAGAGCAGAACTGAGCGAAGCGGCGGTGGTTGGGGGGGTGAGGGAAGGAGAGAGAGCGAGAAAAAGAAAAACGGTCTCACTCGGTGGTGTCCTATGTATGTATGTATGTTGTATGTATGTATGTATGTATGTATGTATGTATGTATGTATGTATGCATGCATGCATGTGCGTATGTAAGCGCGTAGAGAGGTAAGAAAAACACGGACGAGACGAAGACGCAATAGCGGTACGTAGCGGTATTGGTGGTGGTGGTGGTGGTGGTGGTAGTGTAGCGTAGTAGAGTAGTAAGAAGAGCGGTGGCGGTGGTGGTGTGGTGGTGGTGGTGGTGGGGCGAGCAGATAGCGTGCGCGTCGAGGAGGAGAGTGGGGATGGCGAAGGAAGAAGACGAGTGGTGGGGGTAAACAACGTCGTGGTGTGCTGCACGCTTCGTCGAGAGGAGGACGACGCACACCTGACAGTAGTCGAGCGATAGCCGGGGAGTACGTACGTACGTATGTACGTCCTACTCCGTATTCTCCTTTTCCTTTAAGACTCTCGACACGTCTTTTAGTATCTTTCTCTGATTTTGGACGAGTCGAGTGCGCGGTGCGTGCGTGTGCGTGCGGCGCGTGTATCTCGTCATCGCCGTCGTGTCGACGTCGTCGTCGTCGTCGTCGTCGTCGTCGTCGTCGTCGTCGTCGTCGTCGTCGTCGTCGTTGCTTCGTCGTCGTCGTCGCCGTCGTCGTCGTCGTCGGTGGTGGTGGTGGTGGTGGTGGTGGTGGTGGTGGCGGCGGCCGTGGTCCGGTGCATACGCGCGTACATGCATCGCCAAGCGGTGTCTCGTTCTCATTTGTCGCGACAGCGGTGGTGGTGGTGGCGGCGTTGGCGGTGTCGTCGGTGCACTTCGTGCTTCGCCTCCTCCTCCTCTTATCCTCCGACATTATTATTGCGAGGAGGGTATAAACAACGACGGAGCGTTTCGTGGCGCGACGACGAGGACAACGCTACGCGATAGTCTACTTCACTCGGGACTTTCTCTCCTCCTTCTTCCTTCTCCTCATCCTCATCCACATTCTCTCTTTCTCTCTCTCTCTCTCTCACTCTCTCTCTCTCTCTTTCTCCATCGTTTTCGCCGGGTACGTAAAAGTACGATAATGGACGATGATCGTCGAACGACGAGGGCGACTTCTTCGTGCTTCCTAAGAACGACGAACCGTTCTGCGTCACGCTCTTTTTGCTTCGCTTCTCTCTCTCTCTCTTTCCCTCTCTCTCTCTCTCTCTCTCTCTCTCTCTCTCTCTCTCTCTCTCTCGGTTTTCGCTCTCCTAAAATATGGAGGAGAGAGAGAGAGAGAAAGAGAAAGAGAGCAACCGAGTGCCGTTACGGAAAGGTCGAAGAAGAGTATCCATCCTTTCCAGTTCCAGTTCGTTGAATAGCGAGAAATAAGGAAGAGAAGTTTTACCGCAAAACGTGAAACTTGGTATAAACTGTAACTGTGAGGAATTATATCGCACCCAGATTCTTTTTGCGGATAAGAGAATAGTAGTAGTAGTAGTAGTAGAGAGGTCTGGCGCGCAAAGTTAAGCGCGTAAACTACTTATATTGTCATGGCGGACGTAGCAGACGACACACGTTGATCACGTGGTCAATTGGGAACGGCACGTAACTTCGATAGAGAAAATTCGCACCGAGGGACTTGTATGGCTTTTCCTTTTTTTACGCTATCGTTCTATATACGTATACATACATACATACATACATACATACATACATACATACATATATACACACACGCATATGCTCGTATAATATTGACCGATAAAATCGTCCATGTTCGTATTTAAAAAAAAAAAAAAAAAAAAAAAAAAAAAAGAAGAAAATAGAAGAGAAGAAAGAATCGAATCTTCTCGCGTCGTTGACACGGAAAGTGCGAATGCCATGGGACGAGATAGAAAGAATGGTACGCGGAGTGACGACACACACGTGCAGCTGTCATTCTGGTACGTCGACCAAATGCGTCGTCGTTCCCTTATTCTCTTCCCGTTCGTGGTAAACACCCGTAGGACGATTTCGATAATCGATATAGCTGGATGGATCTTTCTACTAAGCTCGTGATGTTCTTTCCCTTTGTTAAGAGGCACACGCGCACGTGCTACCTACCTACCTACTAACTCCCTGTAGAGTCCCTACCTCGTAACGAGTAGAACGTTTTGGTACTTTCGTCGTGTTATGTACGTTTTTCACCACGTTTATTTTTCCATTTTTTTCTTTTTTTTTTTGATTTTCTTTATTTTTAGCAATCGCTTTTAAGGAGGGGAGGGAGATCGATCAGCGACAGAAAATCGATCTCACTTTATTTTCGAAAGAACGAAGGAATCGCCGTCGCGACTTGTTCAAACTGTGACAAGAAGAGACGGCGGAGGGGAAGGGAAAAAAAAAGAAAAAAAAAAAAGAAAAAAAAAGAGGGAAGAGCTTTGGTTTTAGTTGGCAAACGCTTTCGTCGATCGACGTCGACGTCGACGTCGACGTCGTCGTCGTCGTCGTCGCCGTGGCGGCCTCCCCTCTCCTCCCGACGAGCGTCGCGACGTCGTCGGTCCACGAACGATCCGTACTCGATGAAGCACGGGAAAGTCGTCTAGCTAGCTAGCTTGCTATCTAGCTTGCTGGCTGGCTGGCTGGCTGGCTGGCGCGTTTTATCCCCCAACTTTCCACTTCCTACTTTTTCTTTTCTCTTTCCCTTTCTTTATAATATATATATATATATATTTTTTTGTCTTTTTTTTCACTCGATCTTTCATTCGTCCCTCGCCGATTACGTAGAATTTAATATATCTACCTATGTTCGCGTCCGATCGGATATTTTTTCCATTTATAAACGCGATACACATAGGCGATTCGTATTTACTCGATTTATTTATTTCTTTTTTCTTTTTTTTTTTTTTTCTAACGAAATGGGGTAAGAAGGATTTTCGAACGAGAGTTTAGGATCGATCGATAGATAATGAATGGAGGAATGGGAAAAGAAGAGGAGGAGGAAGAGGAAGAGGAAGAGGAAGAGGAAGTTTTTCTAGATCGTTTCGAGATATGAGAAATAGTTGGACTGAGATTCACGAAGAACTTATCGCGTTCCCGATGCATTTTGCGCGGCTGTAATTGAACGTACGTACGAACGAACGGAATACTCGGGAAGACAGGATCGATCGCGCTTTGGTACGTCGAGCATTGGCAAAGAGATCGATATCGAATCGTTCGAAGGGATACACGTTAGCCAAGGTTTCTCGCGAATAATCGAACGACGGAGGTCTCTCGCGCGCGTCTTTTCTCGTTTCTGCGTAAGATCCTTGTCGTGGGGGCTGGCGACCCCCAGGGGTGGGTGGGGGTGGGTTGGGGTGGAGGGTGTGCGGATAATCGTATTAGGAATATTTCACTGCAATAAATTTGTCAAGGAGAGTGGGTAGGGACGAAAAGAAAATGACGAAGAATGACGTTCGATCGAAAGGCCGCTAAAATGGAGAAAGATTGGGTGGGAGGACGGTCGGGTTGTATTCGGGAGATAGGAACGGGGTGGTTGGGGTGGGGTGGGGTGGGGTGGGGTGAAATCGCGCAACCCCTCGCGTTATCCGATGACGTTAAAAGCCGCCGCCGGTTATCGAACAGGACACGGGGTGATGCGATAGTTGGTCGAATTTGAAAATAGACTCGTGACACGAGCGAACGGTGCTTGGCGAATCGCCAGATTCCAGCGAACGAAGCGGAAGCTAGTAATCTCCTAGCTCCTGACTGATACACGACCGAATAGCGCGCGCGCGAGAGAGAGAGAGAGAGAGAGAGAGAGAGAGAGAGAGAGAGAGAGAGCACGGTTACGGGTGGATAACGGCCGGACGACTGGTAGGCCGGCCCAGCTAGAAAAAGGATAACGCGTCTCTATTTTTCCTTTTTCTATCCTAAGCATCGTTTCTCCTACTAGGCACGCGCGCGCTAGAGAGAGAGAGAGAGAGAGAGAGAGAGAGAGAGAGAGAGAGAGAGAGATCCACTCGAATAGAAACGACGATATATCGTCGACGAGAGGATATTGCCCTCGAGCATTACCGATCGCGCGCTGTGTCCCTTTCGCGATAACTTTGATCGTCTTACATCTCGAATCGTGGCGAGAACGAACGAGAAACTAGGATGTCGAACAAATCGGGATCGACTTTTCTCTCTCTCTCTCTCTCTCTCTCTCACTCTCTTTTTTCCAATCGTCTAATCTACGACAAGCTCGCGGATTTTCTCGTCCGCCTTCCTTTTAAATTCAATGATTCTCCGCTCTCGGACTCTCGAGGCGCTTTCACGGCGTGGTAAACGCTCGTAAAGCTCTAAGCACCGCGTTTACTCTGTTTTTCTTCTCTCGACTTTCTCTCTCTCTCTCTCTCTCTCTCTCTCTCTCTCTCTCTCTATCTCCTTTTCTCCTTCTCGCATCGGCATATTATGTATATATCCCTCAAACGATCGAACCCTCTAGCGTCGCTTTTAAGACCCGCGTAACTTTTGAGTATACTCGTACAAAAGCGCGTAGTCCTCTCTCTCTTTCTCTCTCCTTCCTTTTTACAAATCTTCTCCCTCCCTCGGTCGGTCGGTCGGTCGGTCGGATTTTTAGATAGAGAGAAAGGGGCTCGCGTTGCCGAGAGAGAGGGTGAGAAGACTCGCGCGACTCGTATGAATTTTCTTGTCTCCCCCTCCCCTCTCCCCTCTCCCCCCTTCCCCGTTTTCCCCGTTCAACGAGCGTAGTTGTCGCGTCGTTTAAATGTTAATCCTCGTGGTTTTCACGACGATTTCCCTCGGCAAATATATTTATCGCCGGTATTCGAAAGAAGTATTCGAAAGTATTCGAGGCATTCGCGTTCTATCGCTTATACGTTCTAAATATATATGTATATGTATATATATATATATATAAATATACATATATATATATATATATTTTCAATTTGAGGCACGTAATAAGTTCGTGGAAATCGTAGATAAGTCGTTCCCGTAGTGCAGTAGCAACTAAGCGGGATTAAATCGATCGGTTTGCGAGCGTTTCGCTTAATTAGTAGATTAGTTATCTCCAGCTATATCGTTCCCCTCTTAGTTCGCGCTATCCAATGGTGATTATTCTTTGCATCCTCTTTTCCTAGTCGGCGAACGAACAACGAAGTATATCTTTATTGCATTGGAAAAAGTGCGAGACGAGAGAGCGAGAGAGAGAGAGAGAGAGAGAGAGAGCAGAATCGTTCGTCTCGCGTCGTAAGTCGTCTTTAAGTCGTCGTAAGTCGTCGTCCCTCGTCGTTCTTCGAGATAATAAAATGAAAGAAATAAAGGAAGGATATTTTCTCCTTCCTTATCGCTCTTTCGGGCGCCTCTACTCATCTCGTCTATCACGATCTAGGAATTTCGAGGAGGAGCGTGTTCGAGATCGCGCGGTGATCGTCTTACGAGGATCTTCGAGAGGAAAGTCGAAAGAAGGAGAGAGAGAAGTCGATGAAAGTTCGAGGTACGAGGGATCGAGGATAAGGTAGCAGCTGTGATTAAAGTTTTACACCGTTTTTGGGACCAAACGAAGAGAGAAAGAGAGAGAGAGAGAGATAGAGAAAGAGAGAGAAGGAAGAGGGTGGTCCTAGAAACTCGAAAGTGCAAAGAAGAAGAAGAAGAAGAAGAAGAAGAAGAAGAAAGGAAAGAAGAGGAAGAAGAAGAAGAAGAGACGTTGATCCTTCTTGATTGATATCACACAGTGTGCCGGTGTATATACACGTTGATTATTGCATACGCATAACGTACCATTTTATATACTTATGATATATATACGTTCGATATATTTTTGGATTGCCTGTTAAAGACGAGAACGCGACATGATTCTGGCGGGTGAGTATAGATCTATGCATACCAAACGAAACAAAACGTTTATATATAAAAAAGTAAATTTCGATTCGTATCGCGTTTTCTCGCGGCGGCCCGTTTTTCAAAACCAACCCCTCCCCTATCGGTCCTCCGAATCGAATCGAATCGAATCGAATCGAATCGAAACATTTTTCGAGCATGCATTTCGTTCGAATCTCGAGGATAGCTCACGGTCAAGGCAGCAATAATTTTCTTCCAAGTGCACGGGCGTAACGCAAACGCATGGACGCACATCGATCTAACTATCTATCTATCTATCTATCTATCTATCTATCTATCTATCTATCTATCTATTTATCTATCTATCTGTCTATATATGTATATATCTGTCCGTCCGTCCATCCGG
>OU964962.1:12380508-12401959 GCA_918808275.2 Dolichovespula sylvestris | reverse complement strand
ATAAATCGTATTTTTTTTTTTTCACGGATGGAGGAGTTAGCCCCTTGTTCGGGACGAAGTTTTTCAAATGCGAACCATCCGCACGTAGATCCATAATATGGCCTAGATATCCCACTCTACACGACTCCGATGCTACCAGTCGGTTGGTTTCAACTCGAGTTTATCGAGTTTATTCCGACGGTTATACACGAACGGCTCCAAATAGAGGCGGTGCAATAAAACGAACGTCGCTCGCTCGCTCGCTCGCTCGCTCACCTATCGGCTTTTTCGTTAAGGGTAGAAAAGGGGTGAACGGAGGGAGGGGGCGGGGTAGTAGCTAGCAAGCTAGCTAGCTAGCTGAAAGCTGCGAATACAACGATCGTGGAAGAATACCGCGATGTTGGTCGGGGTGGTATACTTTTCGACAAGACCTAACTCGCGAGGTATTACGGAGGTATATATAAAGAAGAGAGAGAGGCCTTTCGAATCGATGGATCCTTTATCGCTGGGCAGAAAATATTTGTAGAAAATCTGTTCGCGTTTCGACTACTATCGATTCGCTAGACTAGAATTTAATCGTAATTGAATGGTTCGACAACGGTGCTGCTCCTCCTCGCTTTATCTCTTTTCTATAATCTCATTTCTTCGAAATGTGATGATATTTATCGTCGTTACTAGTCTCTTACTAACTCGATAGCGCGAATCAGATAGAGAACGAAATAGCAAAGAGTAGAAGACGATTGACTCTCTTCTTCTTTTTCTTCTTCTTCTTCTTCTTTCGACCGGTTGTCGCGAGCTGACACGTGCTCGAAGTGGTCACCCGGTATTATCGATCGCGAACGGGCTCCTTTACCGTTCGTGTAACGCGTAGTAAGCTCGTCGAAACGTCACGAGAGAGAGAGAGAGAGAGAGAGAGAGAGAGAGAGAGAGAGAGAGAGAGAGAGAGAGAGAGAGAGAGAGAGAGAGAGAGAGAGAGAGAGAGAGAGAGAGAGAGAAGGAGGGAGAAGAAGGTAGTTGGTAGGTCGATGTGTTGCGTGTCTCTCTCTCTCTCTCTCTTTCTCTCTCTCTCTCTGTGTATGTGTGTGTGTGTGTGTGTATGCGCGCGAATACCACATGAGCGTACGAAACGTCGTGTTGTGTCGTCGTCCGTCGTGTTGAGTGCAAAATCGTCGATGAACGTCGAGGTATTCGTTTGCTCGTGCGATAATAAAACGGGATCGTATTTTCGAACGGAGAGAGAAAGGAAGGAGAGAGAGAGAGAGAGAGAGAGAGAGAAAGAAAGAGAGAAAGAAAGACAGACAGACAGAGAGGTCGACTCGTTGGGAAGGTTGCGTGAGAAACCGTTTACCGTAATCCTTCGTGTTTCATTTATTTTTTTCTTTCTCTAAATTCGTTCGTTAAAAGAATTCGTCGCAAGAGAGCGCGCGTATGCTTGCGTCGTTTCGTCGGCCGTTTGTTCGCTAAAAAAAGCAAGACGGGAATTTCGCGTCGCACTCGCGCGTCAAACGATTTTGCTTTATCGGGATTACGTAACGCGGAGCGTGAGCTCGCGCGGGCGCGCGTGAACACGCAGAGAGAGCGAGAGAGAGAGAGAGAGAGAGAGCCTCGGGACCGATCGGCGTTCCTCGAATCCGTCCGATTCGAAAGTGGCGGGCGATATCTCGAATCATCTCCTTCCTCCTCGCACGATAATTCGAGATTATCGTTAGCGTACATCAGCAGAGCGTATGTTTCTCGGCGATCGTGCGAGTCGTGTGTGTGTGTGTGTTTTTTTTTTACGTTTCAAAATGCTCTCTCTACCTCTCTCTCTCTCTCTCTCTCTCTCTCTCTCTCTACGTTTTTCTCTTTTTCTTTCTTCTCATCGAGTTACATAATACTGACGCCGCGAAAATTGTGCTCGCGGGCGCTGTAAAATTCCATTCTTAATATTCATTCTCGTTCTCGTCAATGATCGGACATGAACGTTCGACGTATCGCGTTCCCCACGTGCGTGGTAGTAGTTTAACGCGCATCTTTACACAGAGGGTGAGTCAGCTGACGTTTGTATTTCTCGCGCGAATCTCTCTCTCTCTCTCCCTCTCTCTCTCTCTCTCTCGTTTTAATTTTATATATATATATATATATATATATATATATATATATATATATATATATTTTCTACTCTTCGCGCGCTTCGTCGTTCTTTGCTAACGGGGTAAAAAAAAAGAGAGAGAGAGAAACTAGGCACCTATGCGCATACATACTTTGCAGCGTTAAGAAAAAAGAAAACGATACTCGAGAGGGCGAGTAATAAAAACATTGTACGGAATTAGATAGCAGTTTTTGCACGATTTACACGCGCGCGCGTGTGTATAATATGTATATATATATATACATACATACGTGTACTCACACATACACACACGTACGCGCGCACACAAACACGCGCGCCTAACGTATCTAACCAAGCGAAAAAAATGTAGGAGAAGGAATGTCTTCCCTTGGACACCCCCCTCTCTCTATCCCTCTCTCTCTCTCTCTCCCCCGCCCATTCCTACTCGTCTTTCTCTCCGATTCGGAATATAATTCCGCTCAAGGGCGTGTATGTATATAATCTCGCGAGCAAAGCAGAACGCAAACGAAACGAAACGAAACGAAACGAAACGATACGATACGATACGATACGATACGATACGACGACGTTGCTTTCCGTCTCTGTTCTTCCTCCTATCGCAACGACGACGACGACGACGACGACGACGACGACGACGACGCCGACGCTGCACGTCGTAGCAGCGTGTCGCGCGCGCTTGCGCGCCTCCTCCATAGAGTACGTAGAGAGTCACGTATACACACACACGCACACACACACAGAGACACACATGACTCTAAAATACTCGTAGACGCTCGTAGACGTTCGTAAACGTTCGTAGAGAGTATCTCTCGTTGTATGTGTGCGCGCGGTAGTGGCGGCGTCGGTACTGCGGGGGGAGAGAGTGAGAGAGAGAGAGAGAGAGAGAGGGTTTAAGAAGGTATATTAGTTAGAAGAAGAAGAGTAGTGTGTGTAAGTGTGTGCGTGTGTGCGCGCGCGTTTCTCTGTGACGTCGACTCCGGAGCCAGGCCGGCGGCGCGAGCTGCGACGCAACAGAGCGCTCCTCTGCCAGTGGTTCTCAACCGGTTCGGCTGCGTGAAAGTGCGCACGTACGCTGTTGTGCCGCCCGGCTCGGCCGTTCACGTGTTCCGCGGACAGAAAATTATTGCCACGTTCGTCCTTTTATATTTTCTCCTTTTCTTCTTACGTAGGTTCTCATTAAAAAGGTTTTATCCGAAAATTTACGATCCGTTCTACGTCGTTCCGAAGCGACTACTAACGCGCGCGCGGCCATTTCTCATCGAGAAAGAGAGTTCGAGTTCGAGTTCGAGTTCGAGTTCGAGTTCGCTGCCGCCGCAGTCTCCTCCTTTTCGTTTCTCCGGTGTTTACTTTGAAAAGTGCCGTAGATCGATTTACTCGAGCAACTCGCAAACAATATTCGCGCGCTTTTTTAGAGGTAGATACGCGAAATAGATCCGATCGATCGATTCATCGATTGATCGATCGATCGATCGATCCTCTTCGGTCTTTAGTGTATAATATTTAAGCGGATAAAAGTTTAGAAGAAGAAGAAGAAGAAGAAGAAGAACGTAAACGTAAGGAGCGTAAAAGCGCGTGTTCGTTGTTAACGGCGGCGAAAGCGTCGAAGGTTTCATTCACGTGCCGCCATTATTGGCGCGTCCTGAAAGACAGGGAGAAAGTCAGGTAGAAGGAAGGAAGAAAGGAAGAAAGGAAGGAAGGAAGGAAGAAAGGAAGGAAGGAAGAAGGGAGGGAGGGAGGGAGGGAGAAGGGCTATGTCCAAGCGGACCAGGTATACTACTCGTCGTCCTTTCTTTCGCACAGCAACGGCATTATCGACGCACTTGGCGTGCTTTACGACCGGCAAAGGCCCGTTACGGAATCGCCAGAACGAAGAAGAGGAATGGCCAAGGAGGAAGGAGGTGAGGGGCGATTTTTTCTTGCGACAAATGCACCGCGACAACGACGACGACGATCGTGAGGAACTTTCTCGATTATCGAGTATCTTTAAAGGGGGGCAGTGGGGGACGGGATGGAGGGGAAAAGAGAGAGAGAGAGAGAGAGAAACAGCCACGCGACTAGAGAGCGAGAGATAAATGAAATGATATATATTTTGTTTGCGAAGCTAGAATCCGATCCAAAGCGGTAAATATATATATATATATATATATCTTTATATTGAACATTTTTCTTATCGATTAAAAAACGTCCGACTTCTGAGAAGACGTAACGTGAAGTTAACGCTCAAAGTCGTTTTGCGATAACACGACAAAATTCATTGTATTCCTATCGGCGGAGTCGACGGCGTAAGCCAAAGTATTTCGATTCTTTTTTTCTTTTTTTTTTTTTTTCGTTTGTGTGTATGTGCGTGTGTGTGTGTTATTTTCTACGAGCTCCCTGGGAACGTACCTACCTACCTACTCTACTTCACGCGTTAGAGGAAAACGTAGACGGACGTAGAGGCACGTTTTCGCGCTATCGAAAGGACGGTACGGTACACGTGTTACTCATCGGACACTATAAATAAATGTTACCGAGGCTGAATTTGCGACGATCGTTCTCGTATAAGGTAACGAGCTGAGATTTTCGTTCCTTTCGATGTATCTTTCGAGGTGTATATCTCGTTTGATGTCACGAACGAGTCGGCTCTTCCGTGAACGTTTTCCCATTCTCTCTCTCTCTCTCTCTCTCTCTCTCTCTCTCTCTCTCTCTCTCTCTCTCTCTCTCTCTCTCTCTCTCTCTCTCTCTCTCTCTCTCTCTTTCTCCCGCTCTCCCGCGTGCTTACTCCGCCGAGGTCACGCACGAACTTCGGAATTAAAAAACTTAAGGATTAAAGTTTGAGCTTGGATGGATGGATGGGTGGATGGATGGGGGGAAACGAGAAAGAGGAGGAGGAGGAGGGGCTAAGGGATAGGGGTGATTAAAAAATACCTATAAAGAAGTTAGCAACGACGCGGCGTTTTTCTCAACGCTCTTCTCTTCTTAGCTCTTCTATTTAGGCACTTTCGAAGGTAAAACAAAGCGAGAGAGAGAGTGAGAGAGAGAATCAGATAGAGGCTACGTATTCGAATATACATATATCCAGAGCGTATAGAGAAGCGTTATGCACGTTGGATAGACGTCGGATACGCGTCGTCTACCTTGCGATCTGATCGATCGTTCAAATTTGCTAGCGGGCTCCACGTGAACCGACAGTAACGTCCAATCGCCGTCGGCTTCGTCGCCATTCGAGGATTCAATATCCGAGGTTACGACGTCCACTTGCCGGTGAAAGACACTTTCTAGACGAACGAACAAACCCTGGAGCAACTATAAATCTCCCAAAGTATTTTGCCTCTCGAGTACCTACATAATTTTTCCGCGTAATTTCAAATGCTAAAGCAACCTTCTTTTTTCCGTTCCTCTCTTTTCTCCTTCTTTCTTCTTCTTTTTTTTTCTTTTTCTTTTTTTTTTTTTTTCGACCGTAATTTCGTCATTCGAGATCAGATAGATAAAGTCCAACGACCGTGTACATTCGTAAGGGTTTTTCCTCTAATCGCGAGAGAGAGAGAGAGAGAGAGAGAGAGACCCGCCCCCCCGTCCCCGGCCCCGTCCCCAACCGATTTAATATCCCTCACGAAGTTACGTCGTTTACATCGGCGCGAACGACGCAGTTTCTTTAGACGAAGGGAGCCAACGACGACGGCGACGGCCCAAGTGGGCGTTTAGGATCTCTTTCGACTTGGACTTACACGCGCACGCGCACGCGTACACGCACACGCGTACGCAGACACTTTTATAAGCGAGAGACGCGTGGGCGTCCTTCCGTCCTTTTTCATCAAACGTGAAACGTCTCTACGTAGGCGTGTGTGCAGTCTCGTCTCGTCTCCTTCTCTTCCTCTCGTTTTCTTTCTCTCTTTCTCTTTCTTTCGCGCGCGTGCACGCAGACTCATCGTCCTCGTCGTAGTCGTCTCTCTCTCTCTCTCTCTCTCGTGGCAGTGCTTGCCGCCCGTACGTCATCATCGAGGAAATGGCGTGACTTTTGTTGCCGACTAAGAGAGTACGTACGTACGTACGTACGTACGTACGTATGGGGGGTGGGGGTGGGGGACGTCCTGCCCGTCCTTTGACCTTTACGCGCGAGTAAATCCTTCCCGAGCTCGATATCCTCGCATCACGGTCTCGCGTATCACGATCGAAATCGATCGGCGATGTATTTCGGCGTTCACATAATTCGCGCCCGTTAGTTGCCACCACTCCGACGATCGTCGATCTAATTTCTCGCGAGATATCCCATATCCGGAATTAACGCGTATATTTAGGACTGAAGAAAGGAAAGGACCAAATTAATAGGGTCCGTTTTAATCGATAAACCCGAAACGATAAGATCGACGATCGACGAACGCCGTGGATCGATATGCGACGGATGAGGGATCTTCTTTTTCAGAACGAACGACTTAATTACGTTACCTCGAGGCATTTAACACCGTAGACAATATATTCGGCGTACGACGTACGTATAGAGATTCTCTCGAGATTTATCATGGAAAATTCGATAGAGTTTCGCGTTCGTCCATATCCTCGCTCGCGCGCTTCGATATCTCACTTATTTTCGAGACGTATCGCAACTAAAAAAAAAAGAAAAAGAAAAAGAAAAAGAAAACCGTCGCGTTGTCGCATCGACGGATGCGAATTACTCGGAGGCGTTCGAAGGCGCGATAAAAGAGCCGTGGAAAACCTTGGTCGGTGGGAGGAGGAGGAGGAGGAGGAGTATTGGGGGAGAAGAGGTTGCATATCGATGCTAGAAATAAGCCAGCGAATGAAAAGAGACAGGATACGGAGCGTGTGTGTGTGTGTGTGTGTGTGTGTGTGTGTGTGTGTGTGTGTGTGTTGTGAGTGAATGAGTGCACTCTTCGTCCCACGAAATTAGGCCGGTAGAGGAAGAGAGATCCACTTTGGTAGAAAGGAGACGACGACGAAGACGAGAACGAGGACGAGGATGAGGACGACGAGGAGGACGACGGGTGTGCACCGGAAGGGAACGCAAAGGATGTTAGGGAAAAAGAGGAAGAAATAATCCGAGCAGATGTCTACCGCGATCGTGGAGACCCGAACAACACGAATGCGAGCAGCCCTACGCCGCCTGTCTGTGCCCCTCTTCATCCCTCTCTTCGTCCCTCTCCGCTATACCCTACCGTCATTTCCATCGTCCCATTTAACCATACATCCTCAAGAACTAGAAACGGAAGGAAGGATGAGTGGATGGATGGGCGCATGGATGGATGGATGGATGGATGGATGGATGGATGGAAGATGGTGACCGAGTCCTAGCCAGATCTCAAAGAAATCTTTTATTTTTCTCAGGAAGGTTCCTAATTTTCTCGAGCGTTAAACGTTTCGCTTCTCGGGACTCCGAATCGGTTTAATCTCTTTCTCTCTCTCTCTCTCTCTCTCTCTCATTCTGTCTCTCAGGAATTTCTTTTTATTTCGTTCTTTGTTAAAAAAATCTTCTTACGATTCATTTTTTCTTCTTCTTTCCTTTTACGGGCAAACCGTTTGCATCTTTTATAAGAAGCTCGTAATGAGAACGCGTAAGAAAGAGAGAGGGGAGGGGAGGGGGAGAGAGAGGGGGAGAGAGAGAGAAAAAGAGGAGGAAGGGGCTCTGATCCGGAGTTGAAAATTTATGCTCTAGGAGTAACGTAATACACAGCATCCGCGCGATCGGCAAGAATCTCGGGAGATCCCTCTCGCAGGAGACGTTGGAAAAGCCTGCTGTAGTCTCTCTTTCTCTCTCTCTCTCTCTTTCTTTCTTTCTTTCTTTCAGAAGGCGATCCGGCCTTCTGATATAGCACGTTCTGGTCCAACGGGCACGATGCCGTCGTTTAAAAAAGCTGAAGGAGGTTCACAGTGTGTTCCCTCTCCCTCTCTCTCTCTCTCTCTCTCTTTCTCCTTCGCATTCAGGTGGTCGCTGCTTGCTCGACTACTGTAGAAAGAAAGAGAGAGAATTGGTCGTGCGCGAACGCGCGCACGCTTCTCGCACGGTCTCGCACACGGTCAACAAAAAATAGTCCGGTCGTTCGGCGGTGTTGTATAGAAGCGGTGTATGTAATGTATATATATATATATATATATATATATATATATATATATATATGCATATACTCGTCCAGTAAGGTTTCAACTTTGAAACGAACGAGTCTCCGTTCCGTTCCGTCCGTCCGTCCGTCCGTCCGTCCGTCCGTCCGTTCGCGCGAGCTGTTACGTTTTTACGTCAAAGTATCGAAAATTTTGTCTTGGGTTCGATCCTGTCGTCGATAACGAATTTTCCCGCGCAACGTTCTCGATATATCGAGAACCAACCAACCAACCAACCCCTCCACCTCCACCCCACCCCCTGGTCGATCGCTTCGCGCGCGCGTAAGCAGACGCGCGCGAAGCTTTCGAGAGATTAAGCAACAGGTTGGCGGACGAAGAAACGAACGAACGGACGGACGGACGGACGGAAGGGATGGAAGGGACGGAAGGGACGGAAGAGCGAGGAACGGTTTGACGAACGCGTACGGCGTTGCAAATTCGTTGGTGCGCGCTTAAAGTCCTGTAAACGGCTTTCGAGGGTGTCCATTTATCATCCATCCGTTTGTCGCACATAAATGGATAGGCAACACGCGTGGTAGGGGGGGTTTTGAACGCTCCGCTCGGCTTTGCTCTCCGGCACTGACCGACCGACCGCGTGCGCGCGTCAAGGAGATGTTCATTGAAAAGAGGAGGGAAGATCGATAGATCGTTTCGTACCTCTGGAACCGCATTTATCTTTCAAAACTACGAAACCGGCAACCGGTACGTAGTAACGCACGGATACATACGCGAGTATGTATATATATATGTGTGTGTGTGTATGTATGTATGTATGTATGTATGTACGTACACGCACGTATATATCCTCTATTCGCGTACGACGATGAATCGAATTAGCGGTCGACTAATTAGGCCGATCAACTAATTAAACGAGCGACTCTCTCGATTAGATTTCGTGCCGCGTCTACGTTTGACTAAGGAGAGATCGAGGGATCTCTCTCTCTCTCTCTCTCTCTCTCTCTCTCTCTCTCTCTCTCTCTTACATGCATCGCGATGTAGAGATAGAAACGCGCGTGTGGCAGAGCTTTCGAGTTGTGTGCACAGCTGTCGTCGGCCAGTCCTCTCTCTCTCTCTCTCTCACTCTATCCTCTCTCCTCTCTCGCGGTGGTGGTAACAATGGCGCTTGAAAGACGAGAGAAAGCACGCTGCGATGCGCGTTTACCGTTTCCGTCCTTTTCCATCCTTTTCCGACCTTTTCCGTCCCTTTTTTCCCCCCATTCCTTTCTTTTCCCTTTCTGACTCACTCCCCGCTCCCCCGCCCACCCTCCACCTCGCCCCCTTCTCTCTTTCTCCACGCGTCGCAACTCGTCTTCCTGCCTAGAGCACCGTAACTATCGATCTATATCTCTTTTCTCTCTTTCCTCTTTTCTCTTTTCTTCTCTCGAATTTACTCGCTAAAAGAGAAAGAGAGAGAGAGAGAGAGAGAGAGAGAGAGAGAGCGCCGACTCCGTTAAAGGCACTCCGGTCGTTCGTCGGCCATCATCCAACTCTTTCCCACGTGCATTCGTCAAAAGTATACGAAGATTTCTATACGATTTCGCACATTTCATATTTTCTTATATATATATATGTATATATATATATATATATATACACACTCACACACACACACGTAACCTACCTACCTACCTACCTACCTACTTATTCGAAAAATTCGATGAAACCGATCGAAAAAGTAGCCTAGAGAGCAATTTATAATTCAATTCAATTTATCGCGGTAGATATAATACGATGAGAACGTTAATTGCCCAAGGAAACATGTACTTTCAATTACAGCATCGTTTCTTATTGATCGTTTAAATAGCCTCCATTATCTGTAAAATATTTCAAGTATTTACTCTAACGGTGCTCTCTCTCTCTCTCTCACACTCTCTCTCTCTCTCTCTCACACTGTCTTTCTCTCTCTGTGGCTCTCGGATACCGGGAGTTTACCTCGGTGAGAGATGCACACGCGCGTTATCCGATTAAACGGTTGATTCCGAGGGCGTATATAACACGCACGGCCGATTAGCAAGGATAACTCTCCTTGGCTCGCGTGCAATAACAACAGCGTGGCCTAGCATCGTAGCAGGCGGGGTTTGAGTGGATAAAGCTGGGGCCTGCTGCTACGGCGGATATATACACGGGAAGAGAAACACGATGGAGAGAAGTGGAGGTGGTGGTGTTGGTGGTGGTGGTGGTGGTGGTGGTGGTGGTGGTGGCGCCTTTCAAAAGGAAGAAGGAGGAGGAGGAGGAGGAGGAAGAAGAAGAAGAAGAAGAAGAAGAAGAAGAAGAAGAGGAGAGAGTGAGAGAGAGAGAGAGCGGATGAAAGGGAGGAGAGAAGGTAGCTGAATCATGGAATAAAAAGCGATCACTGTGATATCTACGGTCCTACAGACGTGGAATAAGGAGTCGAAAGAGTAAGAGAGAGAGAGAGAGAGAGAGAGAGAGAGTAAGAGAGAAGCGATCTCATAAAAGCGGCCTCCGAAGTCTCTCTTTTGTTATCCCGGGGCACGAGCGCTGCTGACTGGGTGAGAGAGAGAGAGAGAGAGAGAGAGTCTCTCTCCTTTTACCGCCACCGTGTGTAACCAACGTCTCTCGTCGTCTAACTCACACACTTATACTCTCTCTCTCTCTCTCTCTCTCTCTTTCTCTCTAACATGTAACTCACACGATCTTGGATAGGAACAGAGAACATTTTCTCTTTCTCGGGTTATGCACAGAGAGACGTGCATATCGTTTAAAAAGAAAATACGCGATGTCGAGCCTACTCTCTTTTCTCTCTCTCTCTCTCTCTCTCTCTCTCTCTCTCTCTCTCTCTCTCTCTCTCTCTCACTCACTTGGCAGCTTGTCGATTCGAACACAAAGGAGGGGAGGAATCGGGGCCTTCGAGTATAAAGGATAGGGCCGAGCCGTGGAAATAATGAAGAAGGATCGAGAGAGGGGTGAGTTGGCCAACCAGAGAGAGAGAGAGAGAGAGAGAGAGAACGAGAGAAAGAAAGAAAGAAAGAGAGAGAGAGAGAGAGAGAGGGATAGGTAGATAGAGTAGAAGAAGAAAGAAGGTTCGTCGGTCGTGTTATTTGGCAGCTGTGTAGCAGAGAGCAGCATAAGCAACTATACTGGCAGATGCTACGGTGAAAACGTCCTCGTCCTCCTCCTCCTCCTCCTCCTTCTCCTTTTCCTTTTCCTCTTCCTCCTCCACCTCCACCACCTTCCTCCTCCTCCACCTCCTCCTCCTCGTTCGTCCTCGTCTCGCGTCTTTGGTAGTAGCAGCCGGCCTTCCAGGTTCCTCCTTCGCGGCCGCCTCCTCGCACGTTCGACCACGGAGGAGGGAGATAGATAGATAAATGGAGGGAGAGAAAGAAAGAGAGAAAGAGAGAAAGAGAGAGAGAGAGAGAGAGAGAGAGAGCAGCCGGTACGATACCTTTTTCCCGTGGGACTGTAACGAGAAAGAACACCTTACGCTCTAACGCGCGTGCACGAGGCTAACACACACACACATACACACACATACATACACACACATCGGAGATCATGCTGGTAGGACAACGAGGATGACGACGACGACGACGACGACGACGACGGACGATCGCCGAGCGATGGGGTAGAAGGGTTCTTTCTTCTTCTATTCACCCCCGTCCGTACCTCTTTAACGCTTTTTCAATTATTCGATCAACTATACGACGCGACGACGAAAGATTTCGAGGGAATTTATAATCCCTTCCTTTTTTCTTTTTTTTTTTTTTTTTTTCTTTTCTTTTCTTTTATGCCTCGTAAAACCTAAAAACACTTTAAAGAAAATTGATATGGCGTCGCAGTTGGTGGTGGTTGTCTGTCCCCTGTTCGTCGCGACGCTTAAAACGCTAATATACGCCTTATATAATTCCTCGGGTTTTAGTCCTTATTAACGCCGATAATTCATACATTAATTTTAAATAATTAATAATTCTTTCTCTCTCTCTCTCTCTCTCTCTCTCTCTCTCTCTCTCTCTCTCTCTCACGCTCTCGTTAGTTATGGCAGGTGTTAAGTTCTCCGCGTCGAAATTGATGAAGCCTATATAACGTTGTTTAAATTGGGGATCGTTATGGGAGGATCAAAATCAACGGAGTACTTGCCTTTCGAATTCTCGCTTTCTCATTTATTACTTTATCAAGGAAGATAGAGAGATAAAGAGAGAGAGAGAGAGAGAGAGAGAGGAGAGGAAGAAGGAGAGAGAAAGGCCGTAACGGTATCGACAACCGCGTTACGTAATTCGAGCCAATTTTTTTTCCGCGCTTGTTCGGCCGATCAATAAAATGGCTAGCTCCTCTCTCTCTCTCTCTCTATCTCTCGTATGTACGCTATATAATCATAGGTGCTTCTTCTCGTACCATCCTGGCGATAATAAATTTTAATTCGTATTAAATACCTTACATCCGTTCGTCCTTCGATATCAGATTTCGATCGGTGAAACGCCACTTATATCATCATCTTATTTAGAAACGAGAGAGAGAGAGAGAGAGGGAGAGAGAGAGAGAGAGAGAAAGAAGGAGGATCTCTCGAGGGCGGGGGTGGTGGTGGTGGAGGAGGAGGAGGAGAAAGAGTGAGGCTTTTATCGTTCGGAGGATAGGAAATGAGGCGACCGAATTCCCAGGATATTATCTTTTGAAATGGTTAAAAGATAGGAAGGAAGCGTATATACACTACGAACGACGACTATACAACACACTAGTATCGTTGAACGTGAATCATCATTTATGTTTCAGATAATAAACTCGTGTAATACGTACGTACGTGTATGTACACACACACACACACACACACACATATATATATACGTATTATCATCGTGTCGCGGTTAGAGAAAAGAAACGAGGAAGGAGTAAAGATATATATATATATATATATATATATATATATATATATATATATATATACACATACATATACATACATACACAGAGAATGTCGAAAGTTTTTCATTGCCGACATATTCTTTTATTTTGACCTTTGTGCCAACGTTCTTTTTCGGGTTCTCTTTTCACGCGACAACATTTATTTACCGAGCGTGGCTCGTACGCCGAAAAGAAAAAGAGGAAAAGAAGATAAAAAAAGAAAAAGAAAGATCGAAAATAGTGTGTACGTCATAGGAAGTCCTGAGAGTCGAGCGGCACGGCGCCTCGTACAATCATCCGGTGTCTTTTTCATGGGGTTTGAAGAGAAGCGTAAGGGTGAAAGAGACCTCGCTCTCTACCCCTCTTTGGGTGACGTCAGCGGGAACGTTATACGCTCACTTACAGAGAAACCAACCACGCACGCACGCACGCATGCACGCACTTATTCACCCAGGAACGACGTGCACAGGTCCTTCGAGGACGCACCTGTTTAAATTTTCATTAAATTCGAGCGCTCGTAATTTCGTCGAAAAAGAACAAAAATGAAAAGGAGAAATGACGCGCGAAGGGTGCGTCGCGACGAGTCGCGATTTGTAATCCTTCTCTCTCTCTCTCTCCCCCTCCATCCCTCCCTTCTCTCTATCTTTCATTCTTTTTATTTTTCAAGAGGAAACGTCGGACAAATTTTTCAATGTCCCGTCGAATCAACATCGTTTCTTCTTCTTCTTCTTTTTTTTTTTCTCTTTCTTTTCTGTCTTTTTTTTTTCTTCTTCTTCCTTTTCCTTTTGATCGTTGCTACTACTTCTATTTCGGATATGTCGGTAAAAAAAACGAGTCAAACACAATTTATCGCATTTCCCCCTTTCGCTCTTTTAAAGACGATGAATATATATATATTTCTCTCAACCTATCGAAATTTTTGTTCGTAGGAAAGCGGATGTATCGACGATAAAGATAGATAGAGATAGATCCGTAACGAGAGGAGGAATATCTTCTCGATATGGACGCTTCCTCGAGCAAGCGGGCATAGATAAGAGATATTCGGTTACGTTCCCATTTACATCTATCTTTTTTTCTTCCTTTCCTTTTTTCTTTCTTCCCCTCTTTCTTTTTCTTTCGTTTTCTTCTCGACCTTGTTACGTTACTAGAAAGGTTTATAAAATTTGACGAACAAATAAGATTTTTCTCTCGGAAATAAAGAGTAGTCGGTGGACGCCGAGAGAGAACATGGTTATACGTCGAACTTTCTAATAATACGGATTTATCTAGCTTCGGACGTCGGGAGGAGAGAGGTAGTAGTGAGTGTTGTGTTCCGTGGTCCTCTTCGGAGGTCGCGTTTGATGTCGCTCGCATACCTCCTCTTCCTTCTCCTCACGGAATTGCTGAGATCCAGTGGATAACCTACATATATGTATATATACCCACAACATACGTATGTACATACGTCCATACATACATACCATACCTATCGTACGTATAGATAGTGTATATACCAATGTATAGGTTATATGTATATGTAGATAGGTACATCGGGCATAGTACACATAATACACATAATGTACGTGCAAGTCCGTGCATATATATATATATATATATATATGTATGTATATATACGACGACGTGGGCTTCGTGGAAATGGAGCAATAGCTGGCCTGATTAGTTACAGGCTTGACGGTTTCCGACGGTCCTAATTCCTAGACTGGCGTAGCTTCCATCGATTCTAGACCGCCCAAGAAGATCGCCCCGAAACTCTCTCTCTCTCTCTCTCTCTCTCTCTCTCTCTCTCTCTCCAGGCTAATCTCTCTCGAGAATTTAACGTACGATTTGCGGCCTAAGGGGAGAAGGAGATCGTTCGCGGTGCGATAATTTTATTAGCTTCGAATACCACCGGTAGCGCCAGTAGCTGTCTATCGTTTGAATTTACGGAGACGGGGACGGAGACGTGAAAGAGAGAGAGAGAGAGAGAGAGAGAGAGAGAGTGAGAGAGAGGTGAAACCGGCATGCTCGATTTCCAATTTCTCCTGTCCACGAGATAAGTTTTTAGTTTTGTTTAGATCTTTGTGATTTCAACTTTAACGAATATTTAGATCCGTTTGTATCATATAATATAGAAAACGTGTTCTTCCACGAGCCAGAGGTTTCGCCTCTCACTTTCGTAGAAAAGGGCAATCGTTTCTCTCTCTCTCTCTCTCTCTCTCTCTCTCTATCTATCTATCTCTATTTCTCACTGTTTTTCTTTCTCTCTTTTTCTCGATCGGCAAAAGGAAAAAGGAGAGGAGATAGATTCGATTCAAGTAAGATCGTAACGGATTTTGTCGCTTCGAACTAACGAGTATATTTAAACGTCTTCTTATCGGTGGTAGGAAGCCTTTCACCGATGATCAACGTCATATTCTCGTGTTGATCGATTCGTTTGAGAAAGAAAAAGAAGACGTTCGAAGTGAAAATGTTCATATTTCTCGTTTGACATTTTCATACCGTGTACCTGTATGTAGAAAGATAGATAGAAAGCGAGAGAAGAAGGGTGGGAGAGAGAGAGAGAGAGAGAGAGAGGGGGAGAGTTAAGGTTTATCACTCGGTAGCGCTTTAATTCCGGATACACTCTGTCATTATCTTATTATCTCGTTTACTCTTTCCACCGTACGTACATTCGTGTAAATCACCGATTCGTCGTACTTTAAAGAACGTCACGTGAACGACTCGACTCTAACGACGATAACGTTTACGTGAATTCAATCGTTTGAATTCAATCGTTGCTCGTATGTAAAATACGTGCATATGTTCATCCGTAATTCAATGATCCGTAGCTCGTTCTTCTCGATTCAGGTTCGTTTCTTTTTTCTCGTACGGGACGACGGTCGCTATGCGAAACCTCTGACGGGTTTTATCGCTATTTAATTTTATTTTTATCTTATTTATTTATTTATTTATTTATTTGTTTGTTTGTTTGTTCCCGTTCTCTCATCCCCTGATCCTCGATCGATTTCAAGTTCGAGACGCGAGTTGTCATAATTCTATGGGTCGCGTTTCTTTTTCGGAGTATTCGTTGACATTTGCTTTTTTTTTTTGCTTTTTCCAAGCGTTATCGAACGGGGAAAGAGAAAGAGAGAGAGAGAGAGAGAGAGAGAGAGATAGTACGTTTCGGATAAAATACAAGCGAGAAGTATATATATTATCCTTAGACTTTGTTCGGAATTTTTCCGATCGCATTTTATAAACCCAGCGAACACGAAAACGAACGTCGAATGAAATACCCCTAATGTTTTATTCGTTTTCATTTTTCTTTCTTTCTTTCTTTCTTTCTTTATTTCTTTCTCTCTCTTCTGCTTGATACAATAATACCCCGCATCGAGAGATTTATAAGTGTTTCTCTCGCGTCGTGTTGGATCGAGGCGATGGAGATCGAGAGAATGATCTATATAATAATCGTCTTTTTTATACAATTTTTAATCGGTACACAGAGAGAGAGAGAGAGAGAAGATTTTATAATTTCACGAATCCTCTTTAGAATATCGATTATCTCACTTTTTTCGAGCTCCACATTCCGATAAAGAGCGCGGTCGGTGCGAGGCTATTTAAAAAAACAAACAAAAAAAAAAAAAGAAACGAACTTCGCACGTCGCCACGATTCGCGAAACGTTCCTCGATCGCTTAATATTTCTGGCGCCGGTAAAAAAAAAAAAAAAAGAAAAAGCAGGGATCTCCCTTGTTTCAATCGCGAGATATAAGCGTTTGTTGCATAATGCGAAGACGTTAGTTCACGAGCGTTAAACGTTCGTCGTGTGCGAGCGCAGTTATTCGCGCGTGTCGCCCTCACCCCCCTCCTCATTTGTCTCTCTCTCTCTCTTTCCTTTATCTTTTCCGAAGTTAGAGTTTTCTTTCTATTTTTATTTTTTGTAGTTCTATCGTTTAATATTCGCGCGTTTTTAGATCGACTCTGTTCGAGTCTTCTTAGTCTTAGTCTCCTATTTCCGGTTAAAGAATTTTTATTCTTTAATCGGGTATTGTACGATAACGAATTTGGAAATTTTCGATGAATAATTGTATCGCGAGAGTGCGTGCGAGAGAGAGAGAGAGAGAGAGAGAGAGAGAGAAAGTATGGAGCGAATAAATGTAGCGGAATGTTCCGTGCGGGAAATCGGTTGTAGAACGATTCGGAACGACGAATTCATTACGATTACATGAAGATATTTCTAGTGTATAAATGTCGAGAGTGTACGCGGTCGATCGGAATCTAATCGGAGCGTGTGTACGCTCGAAAATTCGAAATCTCTTCTTGCTTAAATAGCAATACGCGATAGCGTAGGGGAAAGGAGGTGTGTGTGTGTGTGTGTGTGTGTGTCGGTCGAGGATAGTAATGGCGCTTTGGTATTAATCGGTCATATCGTGGATTCCAATGGCGTGTGAAAAGATCGAATCCGCGGTCGGAAGCGCAATCAAAAGGAAACTCTGGAAAATCGAGTTTTTATTTTTCACTCCTATCACCACCACCACCACCACCACCACCACTACCAATACCACCACCGTCACCCCCCTCGCCACCACCCTCGCCTCTTCTCATTGATTCCATCGTCGGGACTCTCGTCGTTACGTATAGAGCCCGCGCGTTAGAGTAAGAGAGAGAGAGAGAGATGGATGCGTACGTATCAACGACTCTATCCTCCGTAGGTGCATTCTCGCGTTTGTGACGCCTCGGTGCATCTGTATATATATATATATATATATATATATATATATATATATATATATATGTATGTATTATGTATATGTATATGTATCTGGCAAAACGATACGCGCATTTACTCGCGGAATAAAAAAAAAAGAAGACGAGAGATAGTAGCAGTAGAAAGGGTAGAAAAGAAAAAAGAAAAGAGAGAGAGAGAGAGAGAGAGAGAGAGAGAGATGTCAAACGGACGATTTCTATCGGAGCACGTAGTGTACGTAGTACGTACGATGAAATTCGAACGAAAGCACGAATCACCGCGTAGATCCGATCTCCATTCGTGACGGAAGCACCAGAGACAAAGCCAGGCCTCTCAGTTTTTTTTCTTTCTCTTTCTCCCTCTCTTTTTCTCTCTCCTTCTTCGCCGTAAAATCGTCGTCACCAAGCATCCATCCATCCATCCGTCCATCCATCCATCCATCCATCCATCCATCCATCCATCCGTTCGTAAACCTCCACCACCTTCTCGACTTTCCATCGTGAATATTAAAAAAGTGCCAAACGTTTCGCAAGGGAGTTGCGCAATCGTGACGAGCGCCTATCTCGCAACTCTGAAACGACTACCTTACATTGTGAACGACAACAACAACAACAATAACAACAACAACGACAACAACAACCGGCCTTCGTTCTTCTTTCGCTTCGGTGCTCGACCGATCGACGGATCGATCGATCGATCGATCGATCGGTCGATCGATCGCTCGTGCGTGTCGCGAGAGAGACGAATCTCTTCTTTTTCTATCTTCTCTCTTACTCCCTCTCTCTCTCTCTCTCTCTCTTTCTCTCTCTTGTTCTTTTCGAGCGCCATTACGAGTACGCCGTTTCGTTGCCGTCGTTCCTCCGTTGCCTTTTATCCAGGAACAACGAATCCTCTTTGTCCAATGAAAAATTTATTCGAGATCAAACTAATTTCAAACAATTATCATCATCGTTGTGTACTACGAGAAGGGGGAAATAACAAAGATGAAAATGGACATCCTTTCTGTATACACACGTACGTACATACATACATACATACATACATACATACATACATACATACATACATACACGTTACTTACACATCCTCGTTTATCTTTCTCTCGCATCGAGCAAAGATTAGTTGAAATTTGATTGGTAACGATCGTGCTAATCAAGGACCGCCCCTTCCTCTCTCCGAAACGTTCTCCATTTCTCTCCCCGCTATCCCCTCTGCTCCCACCCGTTCTTTTTTCTTTCTCTTTCAGTGGAACTATCCACGGTGATTCTCACGAAATTTTTCGGTGTTTCCTCTATCTCTCTCTCTCCGTCTCTCTCCACTACTACTACTACGTGATTATCCTTCGTAATTCGAGGCTCTCGATATCTCCGTTCACGCTTCCCAGAGAGAAAAAAAAAAAGAAAAGAGAGTTCTACCTTGGCTAACGCGAAGCTATTTTTGCGTGCTTTGTGTCCATGGTTAAAGGATCGCCGAGGGAAACGGCGACGTAGCTCTTCTATTGGCATGTAACACACACACACACACACACACACACACATACATACATACGTAAACGTACATAAACGTGCACGTACGAGCGTACACATGGACGCTCGAGAGAGAGGGAGAGAGAGAGAGAGAGAGAGAGAGAGAAAGAAGCGTTTTCTTCTGTGCGCTCGTTTCCGGACTTGGGAACACGAGATCGTTTCGATGCGCTCTTTGCGTTTAACGAAACGAAATTCCTCGAGCTAACTCCTATCCCTTTTCTCATCCCAAATTTGGTTAACGATTTCATCCTTATCGATTAAACATCGATCTCTTTCTTTCTTTCTTTCTTTCTTTCTTTCTTTCTTTCTGTCTTTTTTCTTTTTTTTTTTTTAATTTCTTTTTCCTTCGCTCCGATCGAAGAATCCTCTCCGAACGATGTATGTATATCGCGCGTCGAGCTCTCTCTCTCTCTCTCTTTCTCTCTCTCTGTAATCTTCGTTAAGTTTTCTCTTTGCTCGCACTCGACCCGAAGAAGATGATTTTCGATAACGTCTCTCGATTGCCCCGACAACGAGCGTCTTTATACGTTTAAAGCGTTAACTATCTTTTATACGCTATTATAGATATACGTTCAAAGCGCATAGGCGTACACTACACTACACTACACTACATTACATTACAGTACACTACACTCGTCCAAAGCAGTGTCCCCCTACACCCCGTATAGGGAAATTCCATTGGATAGTTCGTGGAGCCTGAGTCTCATAATCCCTTTAACCCTCCCTTCCTCCTTCCAGATCGATCGATCGATTCTGGTTCGACACAGGTTCGTATGTGTCATAAACTCGGATGGGTGGGTTAAGGATGATTTGAAAGCAGTAAGCGAAAGGGCTCCTGTAACTTGCCGCATAAGTAAATATCTATATGCGACATAAATTGAACCTGCCAATTGCAGCGGACGAGTCGGAGAGAGAAAGAGAGAGATAAATTTTCCTAGCTAATTTATACGCCTCTCTCTCTCTCTCTCTCTATCTTTCTCTCTGTCTTTCGTTCGTGCACTTACTGTTTTCTATAGGCTATAGAGTCTAACCGATCGTACATATTGATTTTCCTTTGTCAGATAAGCGTCTACCTATCTCCGTACATTCTTGGACTTCCCTAGAACTCGTTAATCCGATGACTTTAACGTTCCAAAGAAGGAGCAAAGTCTAGGAACGAGACGCGATTAATTAACGCTTTTGATATCAATTATATATGTGTACGCATTCATCTCTCTCTCTCTCTCTCTCTCTCTCTCTCTCTCGCTCTCGCTCTATCTCTATGCCTGTCCGCCGTCCGTCTGTCTGTTTGTTTGTCTATCTGTCTCTCTCTCTCTCTCTCTCTCTCTCTCTCTCTCTCTCTCTCTCTCTCTCTCTCTCTCTCTCTCTCTCTGTTTCTCTCTCTCGTTTGATCGGTATTCGATATCAGTTTTCGTTCGTTTCATTTTCTCTCTTCGATTAACGAGTTTCACGTGATGATTCTCTCTCTCTCTCTCTCTCTCTCTCTCTCTCTCTCTCTCTCTCTCTTTATTACGGAATTGCGTTTTCGAGTTAGTCCCGCCCTTTTATATGCATTTAATTACAAAGGCGACCGGAGAAAAGGAGAGCAGAACTTTGAGAGAGAGAGAGAGAGAGAGAGAGAGAGAGAGAGAGAGAGAGAGAGAGAGAGAGAGAGAAAAGGTACATGGATAAGAGGATAAGAGTGAGAAAGAAGTCGCGTTGTTTGCGCGAAGCGTCCCAACGCGGGATTGGATAAAATATTTTGAATTGAGGAAGGAAGACCGCGAAGCGAGATCGGAAGGGCTCGCATAGGACCGTAAGGACGAACGTGTACTTTTGATTGTGAATTTGATTTCCTCACGAATTACGCGAAAATACGTGCGTAAAGTATAAAACGCGGAGGTTGGTTAGGGTAGGTTAGATAATAATAAAAAGTACTTAAGGGATGTGTCGCGATGAAACGGAGGGAAAAAAGACGCGAGGACAAATAAGATAGACGAGGAGAAGGAATCGCACGATAAAGATACCCAACATATCTTCTCAACTCTCTCTCTCTCTCTCTCTCTCTCTCTTTCTCGGAGATCCACGGATGCGCACTGTTGTTCTCGAATTTAATCGCGTACGGTCCCGCTTTATCTTCTCCTCTTTGAACGAGATTAGCTGTTCCGTTTTAAATAGATCGTGATCGCATCGATCGTCACGAGTGC
>OU964962.1:12358008-12375508 GCA_918808275.2 Dolichovespula sylvestris | reverse complement strand
TCTCTCTTTTTCTCTCTGTCTTTATTAACTCTCGATAGTCACATTGTTCGAGAAACGAGGAAATTATTTTCTCACGAGCTCTAGTGTGGGCACATCGATCGAAGAGAAAACCTTTATTACTAACTCGACTCCTTTACGGTTAACGCGTCGAACGAAGATTCTCTCTCTCTCTCTCTCTTTCTCTTTGCGGACGTGAGCTCGTATGTTTCTATGGGAAAGAGAGAGAGAGAAAGATAATATCGTCTTAGAAAGAGAGAGAGAGAGAGAGAGAGAGAGGGCGAGGGAGAGGAGAGAAGTCGAGCGTGGAAAGTTTATGAAGTTAATTTCTCTCCGCGTTCTCTCTCTCTCTCTCTCTCTCTCTCTCTCTCTCTCTTCTTGTTCCGTTTCGCACGAATTTCGTGTTTCTATACGTAGAATATCTATAACTCGTACACAGAGTCGGTCCAAGTTTGTTTCTCTAGTTTCTTGTACTAGTAGTAGCAGCAACAGTAGTAATAATAGCAATAGCAATAGTAATAATAGTAGTAGTAGTAGTAGTAGTAGTAATAGTAGTAGTAGTAGTAGTAGTAGTAGTAGTAGTAGTAGTAGTGGTAGTTCCAGTAGTAGTAGATATTTAGACGTCATTAGAAATTTGAGCGATCGTTCGAATGAAACCATTTTGAAAGATTTGGCGGTGTACGGTGTACGGTTCTCGTGTACTCCGCGTTCGGAGAAAGAGAGGGAAGGAAAGAAAAAAATAATATATACACATATAAAACGCGTTTGGTATCTCGAACTCGTGCGTGATTTTTCTTCGAGAGAGGAAAGAGTGTGTGTGCGCGCGCTTGTGAGAGAAGAGAGAGAGAGGGGGGGGGGGGAGGAGGAGGAGGAGAGAGGAAGCAAAGGTAGAGAGAAGAGGGTGGATAAGAGGTTGCCGCTTATCTCGCTTGCTGAGTTAACCGTTTCGTGTGCTCCCAGCTTCTCGTTGCTACTCTTTACTCGTCGTCGTTGTCGTTGTTGTCGTCGTCGTCGTCTTTGTTTATACAGAATTGAGCGGAACGTTCGCTGATAAGAAAGGAAAGTCTAATTTGTGAAGTCCGAGCGCGTATAATGTGCAGGCTTGTGCGACGAGAGTACTGGAACGGATTTCCCTTACCCATCCCCCTCCCCTCCACCTCCCTCCCCTCCCCTCCCCTCTCCACACACCGTCTATCTATGTTTTCTCTCACTTTGGCTACCATTATCTTTCATTTTATCTAAGTCATAAGTAGCATCGAAACGACGCGAGTTTACCTTTTGTCTTACGTCGATAAGACCTCTCTCTCTCTCTCTCTAATTATGCAAATAACACGACGTCGTACGCTTTTTTATCTGCGTAAAAGTCTGTCGTCGAGAGAGAGAGAAAAGGAATCACACACACACACACACACACACACACACACACAATTACTTTCGTAATTGGATTTTGGTAGTCGATTTCTCAACTTCTATGCCATTCATTTTCGACGAACGATATCTTCTTTTTCTTTTTTCTTTTTGGATAAAGTGTGTCGCGCGTAGCGCGCATGTGTGTGTGTGTGTGTGCGTGTGTGTACGTTCGGTAAATATTTTTCGTTCGACCATACTCTCTCTCTCTCTCTCTCTCTCTCTATCTCTCTCTCTCTCTTTCGTTCTACCTGCTTGAGCAAATAAGTACGCACGCATGTATGTTTTTCTACATTTCATTTTCGAAGTAAATCGTGTCAAAGCGATCGTGCGAGCTTAACGAATCCCACGAAACTTTCTGTTATAATTTTACGCGAGAAGTCCTCGATAAAAAGAGAGAAGCTTTGCGGTGGTGTATCGTAGAATTTTCTCGAGTGGGAAGCAAATAACAATAAGCTGGAGAGGGACACAGAGAGAGAGAGAGAGAGAGAGAGAGAGAGAGAGAGAGAGAGAGAGAGAGAGAGTGGGTCGTTACCGTTAATAAGAGCACTTTGATTCTCAATAAAGACGATACTAATAATTGCGAGTTGGAAACATGGAGGAGTAATTTGTATCGTACCGAATGTTAATTCGATCAGATAGATAGATAGATAGATAGATAGATAGATAGAGAGAGAAGGATCGAATAAACGAAAAGATCCTCTTAGAAAATTTTCTTCGATATTCGTGAACACGTTTGAGGGGCGGGGGAAATGATTCGAGATGAATTTTCGCGACTGTGCGTTATGAAATAGAAGTTGATAAAAAGAAAATAAAAGAAATAAAAAAAAGTCGAAGGACGAAGAATTGGTATCGAATCGTAAGTTGAAAACCGTACCGGAAGAAGAGGCGTATTCGTCCTTGTTATTACGGAGTGTATGTACGTAGAGGAATAGAGTGGTCAGGTTGATAGGTATTTTGCTGATAAAAGAACGTAACGCGATAACGTGCGAAACAGATAGAGAGATAGAGATAGAGATATAGATAGAGATATAGACTGAAGGAAAATCGTATCGCGAACCATCTCGAATCTAACCACGAATCGTCGTTCGCCATCGGCGTATACATAAACGAAAAAAAATATCTACGCCACCCCACGCGAGATTATTTTTCACGGTGTCGCGAGAAAATTGTTGCTGCCATTGGCTGTAATTGATAATACTCGAGAGCGAATACACACCGGGGCTTGTTGTTGTTTGGCACGCTTCGAAAATCCCTCTTTCAATTCGGTTCACGGCCTATGACGACGACGACGACGACGACGACGACGACGACGACGACGACGACGACGACGATGACGATGATGATGATGATGATGACGATGATGATCGCGATATCACGAAAACTTCGGGCTCGTCTCGTCCCCTTCCCCCCATTCCCCCCCAAAAATGTCTTGCTTTCTTGCTTTTAGACAAGGACTAGAAGGAGAGAAACGAGAGAACTCTACCCACGCCCGGAAGGGATCCCGTAAGAGAACACAAATATAAAATATATATATATATATACATATATTTTATTACGTTTGCGCGAGTTACACACGTCGGGAGCCGCGACGAAAGAGCTTCGAGTGTGGTATACGTGTATATACATACATATGTATATATATATATAAATATATATATATATATACGTATACATTCGAAAGCGAGTGAGTACGAAAAAGTGCGGCCACGAGAAGTGCGGCGGGGATCCGAGTGCGAGAAGTCTCGTTCTAAGGTATAAGAGTAAAGAAGAAATAAGAAAATATGACGAAGAATCGTTGCAAGATTTGCGAGCTGTTAGGTGAAAGCCAAATCCCGAATCACGGACTGAGCCATCCCTGTCATCTGACGAATCTCCATCAGCTGAACCATCATCATCTTGCTCCCGGCTTGAACTACAATCACAGTCCGAGTATGAACTACCTGAATCATGGTTTGCTCAATGGCCTTTATCTGCCCCAGCTCAAGGACATGATGCTAGCAGCCTACTTGCTCAGAGGTAAAGAGAATAAAGGAACAAAAGCAAAAGCAAAAGCAAAGGGAAAAGAAAAGAAAAGAAACGAAACGAAACGAAACGAAAAGAAAAGAAAAAAGGAAAGGAAAGGAAAGGAAAGATAGATAGATAGACAGATAGATACAAAAGAAAATTTAGTCGAAAGAAGGTACTTTCTAATATTCTTTTAGGGTAGTATGAACGCGTTCAAATGTACGCGTTTGAAAGCATCTCTGCAGGCGCTTGACCTTGATTTACGATCCTCTTTAGCTGACCCTAACGTCACCGTAGCGGACGTTCTCACGTACGCCAACGTGTAGTACGCGTTCGTACCGTACGTCCCTCTCTCTCTCTCTCTCTCTCTGCTCCCCCTCCCCCCTCCGCCTCCCCACCCACCCCCGTGCGTTTTGCTCGGGCACGTTTGCGTTGCGCGCGACAACAACCGCAACGTGCGTCGCATCGAGCCTTTTCATTACGCTTTGCGGTATCTCCGTGAAAGCTCGGAGAGAGGGAGAGAGAGAGAGAGAGAGAGAGTCCTCGCGTTTAATATCTCCGTTCTTGTTCCTCTCTTGTTCTTCTTCTTCTTCTTCTCTTTTTTTTTTTTTTCTTTTTTTTTTCCTCACTCTTTTCTTTTCTCTCATGCCTTATCTCCCGTAACACGTAGAGAACCTTTCCGATACAGTTCCATTTTTTTTCTTTCTTTTCTTTTTCTTTTTTTTTTTTTTTTATTTCTTCTTTAATCTTCGACGTGCTTGATTAACGAAAGAAGGAAGAAAAAATCCGATAGAAAGGAAGTGAGAGATCATTTCGTTGGGATCGATCATACTACGCGATAGCTCGGAGATAGCGATGGCACCGAGGAAAATCCTTGCGTTCTATAAATTCCACGCGTTGCCTTCTCGAGTAATAATATAACGTACGAAAGAGGAGAGAGTGTGTGTGTGTGTGTGTGTGAGAGAGAGAGAGAGAGAGAGATTGACTTTCGGTTTATATGTATGTACGTGCGAGACAAAACGTATAAAGTATCAGGCACGAAAGCGAGTTTAAGAGTATCCCCGGTACTGCTGTCGACTTTCGGCTGGAAGGACGTGGCAAAATGCCAGAGGTTCTTCCTCCTCCTCCTCCTCCTCCTTCTCCTCCTCATCCTCCTCCTCTTTCTCCTTCTCCTTCTCCTTCTCATTCTACTCTTTCTCATTCACCTTTTTCTTCTCTTTTTCCGGCCTCGCATCGCGTTCGTGCATCGCGCGCGCGCGCGCGCGTGTCCTGTCCTACCAGGATAATTTCATAATTAATTGGGATATTAGATTTCGACTAATGGACCATAGGCGAAAGCAATAAGCTCTTCGCGAAGTCGCTCGATTCAGAGCATCTTAATTATGTCTCTCTCTCTCTCTCTCTTTATTTCTCTCGATCTCAATATCAATCTATCCATCTCTCTATTGTATTTTCCAGTTCAATTTTCTGATGTAGATGTGCCACTGATTACTCCTCTTCTAAAATTCGAGAGATTTTTGCAAGATTATTCAAAGCACGATAGGTTTGTTGGTTGTTCGGTTGGTTGGTTGGTTGGTTGGTTGGTTGGTTGGTTTGTTTGTTCGTTCGTTCGTTCGTTCGTTGGCTGGTTGGTTTGTTGGTCGGTAGGTCTAGCATTGGCTTTTCTCCTTTTGAAATCGGCGCGATTCACGACCGGAGAAGAAAGTTTCCCCGTTTCTCGAGACTTTCACGAGCCCGGAGAATCGATGCTTGGAAAAGAATCTTTGAGCGGTGTTAGAGTACCACCGGGCTTCGTCAAAGTCTATCGCATCGTCGTAAAACCGTGGCGAGAGATAAATGGTACAATGGGGCAACGTCCGCGTTTGATCATTTCTTTTTGATCGAAATGCAATTGTAAAGAAGCTAATGGGGAGGGGGGAGGGAATTTCTCGTAAAAAAAAAATGAAAATGAAAAAGAAAAAACAATATATATATATATATATATACATAGATGAACGAAGCGAAACGGTCGAGTTAAAGAGGAAAAGTTTGAATCGTTTGCAGTGGACCGATGGTAATAGAGAGAAGAGAGGGGAGAGAGAGAGGAGAGAGAGAGAGAGAGAGGAGAAGAGAGAAAAAAGAAGAAGTTATAAGGAATCTCGGGTCAAGGATTTCCGAGAAGAACGCGAGAAGAAAATGTTTGACGTTCGGAGTTTCTCTCGCGAGCTGGATCCTTCAGGATCCCTCACGAGGAGAAAGAGAAAGAGAGAGAGAGAGAGAAAGAGAGAGTGAGAGAAGGGAATCGAGTTAAACGAGAGAAGAAAGAGATGAGGAAAAGAGTAAGAAAAGGAAGAAACCACGGGCAAAAGGCAGGAGGCACAGCCGGCAGCAGCAGAGCCAGCAGAGCCAGCAGAGCTGGAGAGCAAGCAGCTGGATGCTTCTCGCCTAATGCGAGAACGCTCGCAGACCGGAATGCGGGCCTTTTGTAAAAACATCTTAACAAATTCTCCGTAATTTCGCGTGCGAGCGGTCAAGCATCGCCTGTAATTAGCCCTCCCTCATCAATTAACCTCGGGGACGAGCTGACACTTAACGGTGATTTAGTACCGACGATGGAACGTCGGCGATCTCGCCTTGTCCAAGTTCTCTCTCTCTCTCTCTCTCTCTCTCTCTCTCTCTCTCTCTCTCTCTCTCTCTCTTTCTCTGCCGCGATAGGAAAACCCCCTGGATATCTCGCACCTTTCACGATCGTTTTACCTTTCCCTTCGAACCCGATCCTTCCTTCGATCGTTCCTTTCCGACTAAACGGATTGCTCACTCAGCTCGAATAAATCAATCATTACCTTTCTCCTTATCTCACTCTAACTCTCTCTCTCTCTCTCTCTGTCCGTCTCTCTATTTCTCCTCTCTCTTTCTTTTTTCATCTTACATTATCCAGGGACATTGATTTCTCTCATTACTCATCTCATCGTTCGTGTTTGCTCAAAGACAACATCACCGATTTTTGTCCCGTTCGTTGAATTTTGAAATTTTTCCTCCCATCGATTTTTTTTTCTCCTTTTTCTTCTAACGAGGAATGTGGTGGGAGGAGAAATCGCTTAGGTGTGTTACGAAATTGCGATCGGTACCACTGTGTTCTTTTTTCTTCCCCCTTTTCCTTCTCTCTCTCTCTCTCTCTCTCTCTCTCTCTCTCTATCTATCTATCTTTAATCTTTAAAATTCTTATTGGACGTAGGATTTAATCATAGGTAAAAGGATACGGGGTGGTGTGGGGGATCGTATTCGTACGCGAATGACGCGCGCGAGCGACTTTAAGGGTCTTTATTACGTGGCAATTACGATGGGGGCGGCTAAAATTAGTACTAAAGAGATTGGTGTTGGTGTTGGTGTTGGTGTTGGTGTTGGTGGTGGTGGTGCTGTTCGGTTTATGTATCACCGTCGACATGTCGTTTCGCCGAATGAAGTCGGCTACGCTAGAGTTTCTCGTTATACGGGAAACCGGTACGGTTTACTTAGCGTACAAGGATGAGAGAAAGAGAGAGAGAGAGAGAGAGAGAGAGAGAGAGAGAGAGAGCTCGGTTTGATTACCACCGGCAGGAACAGGAGCTTGCTAGCTAGCTAGATAGCTAGCTAACACGAGCAAGAAAAAGACAGAGAGTCTGAGAGAGAGAGAGAGAGAGAGAGAGAGAGAGTGAGTGAGTGAGCGAGTATTACTCGGTGCACATGCTCGGTTAATCTCTCACGTACTGCCTAACTCGTTGGCATTTCACCGGAGAAAGTAGCGAAGCTTGCTGCTGCTTGCGTTAGCTAGCGACTCGGTACGATCGGACACGGCCGGCGATATTCTTTCGTCTTGTCAGGTGCGTACAAATTGATGGTAGTAAGTAGAAGTTTTGTTGCAGCCTTGGTAATAGTCTCGATGATATTCACGACTCGTAGATCAAGGGGGATTGGTGGGGAGGATGGGTTCTCGGTTTTGTATTCGTTTCGAATCTTTTATTACACGAGAATTACTCGCGTTCGAAGATTCCTCTGGTATGTATGAGAACAACGAGCTCTCTCTCTCTCTCTCTCTCTCTCTCTCTCTCTCTCTTTCGTATGGTTCCAATCCTTCCTACAACCAGCAGGAGGATTGATATTTCGATAGACTTTTCGTACTTTCGAGTCGAATAATTCAATAGACAGGGATAAGAAGAAGAAGAAGAAGAAGAAGAAGAAGTAGTAGAAGTAGAAGTAAAGGATATGCGGAAGATCGGCGAAGTAAGTACGCTCTCAAGGTCTCAAAGCAAACTAGTCTAAGGAAGTGGTCGTTTAAGAGGTCTCTCTCTCTCTCTCTCTCTATCTCTGCAGACATCTACTGGAAGTGAAAGAGACACGGAGAAACGGGAAGAAGGATATATTCTCCGTCTGAACTGCTTCGACTATATCTACTTTTGCATCCTTTCCCATCGTTCGATACTATGGAAAATGTGTTTCCATCAGACCTAGCTTTTAGCCTGTTAAAAGTCTTCGATTATTTCTCTCTCTCTCTCTCTCGTTCGTTCGTTCGTTCGTTCGTTCGTTCGTTCGTACGTTAGTTCGTCGAATAAGCATTTCGATATCGTAGAAATCTATAAGAACTTTATGAACAATGCGATGGAAGAAAGAAAGGTTGACTCGACGATACCGAGGCACATATTTCCTCGAGCGTTACTGGGCTGTTTCTAGCACGCCTTGACCTTCCGCCCGGGGCTCGAAATAGAATTTGTATTTTTAGTCGCGGCTTTTGAACACGCAGCACACCGCCGCCGCCGCCGCCTTCTTCTTCTTCTTCTTCTTCTTTCGAAACCTCCTCCTCTTCCTCCTCCTCCTCCTCCTCCTCCTCCTCCTCCTCCTCCTCTTCCTCCTCCAGGACACTTGGCGGTTACCTATCACCGACGCCTTCCTTATATATTTTTTTTTTGGTCTTGGCTTTTTCACCCCGCCGGCATTAATTAGTACGGCCTTTTTGTCGTACTTGGATCCTGAAAGACATACACCTTTCTCTCTCTTTCTCTCTCTCTCTCTCTCTCTCTCTCTCTATTTCTCTCTCTCTCTCTCTTCCTTCCTTCCTTCCTTCCTTCCTTCCTTATTCGTAACCACTCTCATACCCGTCCAAGTTCTTCATCGAACTTTGCAAGAGTGCTTCTTAATCTGACGAACGAATGGCGGAACAATAAAATCTCATGAAAAATTCTAATTAATTAGCCGACCCCAATTTCCAAAGGATCGGGGGATTAAGATTCGTCTAGAGTAAATTTCTCTCTCTCTCTCTCTCTCTCTCTCTCTCTCTCTCTCTCTCAAACAATATTTATGATAGCAATCTCGTGGCTAACGAATATAATTCGTGTTAACAGAAAACTTACCACCCCTCCCGCCACCGACCTCCTCTTAACAATCAACGCCATCAATCCTTAATGCAATTAACGCCGATTCGTCTTAAAGAAAAAGTAAAAAAATAAGAGAAAAAAAAAAAAGGAAAACAAATCAGTCCGTTAACGATCTAACGGGGTAGATCATTTCTGGCGTATCCGATTGCATCTCTTCGTTACGGCGTAAGTCCGATGTTCTCCAACGCGAGAGAGAGAGAGAGAGAGAGAGAGAGAGAGAGAGAGAGAGAGAGAGAGAGAGAGAGAGAGAGAGAGAGAGAAACTAGATTCGCGCGTTCCATGGAATCCATGGCGATGTAGGTACATCGCTTTGATAATTCATAGCATCGATAAATCTTTTTCCCCACTCCCGACTTTCCCTCCCCGTCCTCAGCATCCCCGGATGCTGATTCGCGTTTCTACTTCTACTTCTACTTCTTCTTCTTCTTCTTCTTCTCTTCTCTTTCCCATCGTGGTCTTCTCCTCGTAGTTCGCGTCATAAATTTAGCCTCGCACTTTACTCGCGCGCGCGCGCGATTTAATCTTTAGTTAGGCGCGATATATACCACTTATAATACCATATATATATATATATATATATATATATATATATATATATATATATATATATATATAAAACATCGGTTCTCGTAGTCCCATCGAATTCGCGGGACGTAGCAATTGGATCATATCCTATTGCTCTCGTCTTCGTTTCGACGACGTATAGTAACGTATAGTAACGTATCGTATCCGTATCCGTATCCGTATCGTATCGTATCGTATCGTATCCGTATCGTGTCGTATCGTATCGTAGTAACATTGACGTTAATCCGTTTTCCACGATAACGCGTTCAACCTTTCGATACATATCGATTTTTACATTATACGTCCATCGTCCATCGACGTTCTATCTGCGAGGCTTTGTCAACATTTAATCCGGAAACATATGCGAGCAATTGACGCCGTTTGTCATAGAGAGGTTCCCTCTCGCGATATATTTATATATATATATATATATATATATATATATATATATATATATATATATATATATATTCGGAACCATAAGTTTTCACCACAGCGTATGTATATTATAAGGTACTACGAATATTTCTATATAAAGGTATTAAACGTGAAAATAATCTTTCGCGCGTTTCTTCAATGCTTATCGGTCGGGTTTGTATATTTTCTCTCTCTCTCTCTCTCTCTTTCTCTCTCTATCTCTCTCGGGATTTTAGCCAGTTCTCATGAATCGGCAACTTTCACCTCGTATAGAAGCAGCAGACACACGCTCGAATTTTGGTGAACAGCGACGAGGTGGAGATCGGACAGAAAGAGAGAGAGAGAGAGAGAGGAAAGGGGAGAGGGAGGGAACCTCTCTCTCTCTCTTCTGAGCCAATTAAGGAGTTTGAGATCGGCTCTACGTGCGCGAGCGGCGTTCCATCCACCACCTCCGCGTTTTAAGGAAAGGTAGAAAGGTTAAACGCGACGACGACGACGACGAAGGAGTCGTCCTCGAAAAGTTTCGTGTGTATTCAATGTTCTCGCGATGAGAGCTGCTAGCCACACACACACACACACACACACACATATATATATATATATATATATATATATATATTGGTCGAAGATTGGACGACAAAGCCGCAAGATAGCGTGCACGTGTGCGTTCCTCGTGTACGTTCGCGAGTATGTGTTCGCGAGCGCGAGGTACCGTATAGTCTCTCTTCTTGTCGCCGTTGCGTTGTGTTACGGAGCCCGCAACATGGTAGAAATGAGCAGTAAGAATAATGTAGCGACCCGCTTTGCGCCATTGGCGTCAGCGAGCAACTCGAGTAACCTTAATCGGAGGAGATTTGCTCTCTTGCCGCCTTCGTTCTACGAGCTCCTCTGTACGCGAGCTTTACTTGCCTACTCTACTTTGGCCTAGGTGAGAGTGAGAGAAAGAAAGAGAGAGAGAGAGAGAGAGAGAGAGAGAGAGAGAGAGAGAGAGAGAGAGAGAGAGAGAGAGAGAGAGAGAGAGAGAGAGCTCAACGAGGTCTCTCTATCTCTCTACTACACACGTTCACACACCGAGAGACTTTCGGAGGACATTGGAAAATTCATTTGCACGCTCCTACGCTACCTCATCTTCTCTTTCTCACTTTACCTCTCTCTCCCTCTCTCTCCTACCCTTTCTCTTCCAGCCAACACCTCGTAATTTTACGTAGTCATAGCCATTTCTGGTTACGGCTCGAAATTCTCTCGGTCTACTACCTACTCGTGAAATCTTCCGGATGATCATCCGGGAATCCTAGAGCTCCGTCCTCGAGCCAGACGAGAGAGTGAGAAAGAGAGAGAGAGAGAGAGGGCGGGGGGAGGGTGGGAGGGAGGATCGTAGCGATTACTTTTGACTACGCTCGCGCTCGATTCTCCGTATCCCCTCCTCCCCTCCCCCCGTCCATAGAGATTATATTCGAGTCTCGAGATTCGAAATTCGACAGGATTGCCGAAAAAAGAGAAAGAAGAAAAAAAAAAAGAAAAAAAAGAAAAGAAAAAAAAAAGAAAAAATAGGGGGTGGAACGTAGCAGAAATTTCTTTTCGAGTTATTCCGCGAGAATTCAATTTCGATAAGGATGTTATCGGGACGTCTCTCTTTTGAAGATCATCGAATAAACCGTACGTTATTCCGTTTTCTATACGGGATTCTTCGCCGCGCCGTTGAGTTCTCCGCGAGCACATTGCGGCGCGGAAAGAGGAACGACGAGGAGGAAGATAAGGATGAGGATGAGGAGGATGAGGATGAGGAGGAAGAGGAGGAGAAGAAGCATCGAATAATTTCATCGAATAAAGTTTCCCTCCGTAGTACCGGCGGCGTGCCGGCGAAGCTACGATTTCGAGTCGGTCGGTCGGTACGCGCGATAGTAACGAGCTGTGAGAATAATGCAACTCGACCTGCTTTCAGGCATTGGCGTCGACCGACAACCGAATAACCTTAATCGTTCGAGAGTTTCGTCTTGCGGGACACCCCGCGAAATATGGTCTCCTTCTTTTCTTTTCGTTTTCCTTTCCTTTCTTTACTTTACTTTACTTTACTTTACTTTACTTTACTTTACTTTCTTTTCTTCCTGCATCTCGATATCCTTCTTCGATTATTAATTACCAGGGTGGAAGGAGTGGATAGTATTGAGAAATCGAGAAAATCAATACGCGAGATTGGTATTTATTAAAAAGTCAATGACACATTTTTGGAACCTTTCGAATAATGTTCGCATAGCCATTTTTAATACACCCTATATGCGCGCGCGCGCGCGCGTATACATATATAGAATTTAATTAAAAGTCGTTTGGAACTATTCGAACGTGGCAATAATTTAAGCGCCATGTATTTTCGTATTCGAAACTAGTTCGAATCCAATTCCATTAAGGACCAATATATAAATTAATATTATACCGTCTATTTTATAGATAGACCTTTCCCTTCCTTCCTTCCGCCAAGCCGAAAAATATGCACGTTTTCATAGGTATTTTGGATTCCCTAGCGTGTCGACGGTGGTTATCGATTGGGAACGGCGCCAAAAAAATTTTTATAGGAAATTAATGGAGTTTCGGTTTTCTTTATCTCTCTCTCTCTCTCTCTCTCTCTCTCTCTCTCCTTTCTTTACTTTTCTTTATTTTTTTTTGTACCGACTTTTCCTCATACAAATAACGTCCATCTTCCTCCTCTGCATCGACACGCGCATTTTCTTTCTCGAACGAGTTCGAAAACAAACGCGATGAGCGATATATCGAACTTCGCGACCATTTGCCAAGGTGGTCCTCGTTAAGGGACATCCTCTTCGTGGCTACATTCGACGACGACGAGGATCATCGAAACGCTTGGGAGATTATAAAAGAATTCGCGAATTGAAATTAGTCTCGAACGAAAGTTCTAGTGGGAACGGAAACGTCCTAGCGAATGGTCCTCTTCCGTCCGGTCGAATCTGTAAGTGCAAAAGCTTGTCCGAGGTTTACGGCAAGGTCATCGATTATTCCGTAAGATCGTAGGAGGAGAAGTAGGAGTAGGAGTAGGAGTAGGAGGAGAAAGAGGAGGCCCGTTTTGATCGCGGCGACCTTGGCGAGTTTGGAAAATTCGCGCGAGCGACTTCTATCGTTCCTCGACGATCATTCCCACGATCGATACAAATCGCTCCTAGTCGATAAGAGTCGAGAAACTCTTCCTTCGATCATGCTGGAAGTACGAGAAAATAATAAGTAACTCTCGAACGAGAGGAAGGATTCGTCATAATCGATAGGGAATCGGCATTAAAAAAAAACAAAGAAAAGGACAAAACGTCGCCGCTTGATCCAGGGATTCACAGGGTTCTCGAAAAGTAAGGAAAATAAAGAAGTATAAGAAAAAGGGGAAAGAAAGAAAGAGGGGAATAGAAATCGGTGCGAGGAGTAAGGAAAAGAACGAGGGTAATCCGGTTTCGATCCCGTAGACACGCGTAGGACGTGCCCTGTTCCGGTCGAAAAACGTTTGAGCTCTGCGAAGCGTAGATCCAAGACTTGGTAGAAGGAGGAAGGAGGAAGGAAACTCGAAAGTCTTCCCTCCCTCCCCTCCCTCCTCTCTCTCTCTCTCTCTCTCTCTCTCTCTCTCTCTCTTTCTTTCTCGCAGAGTTAGGCGTAAGCGAGAGCAAGCAGCTCGTGCAAGAGGCGTGGTCCCGCGTATTCCTCTCTTCGGTGTATTCGTCTGGTCCATGATGGTGGTGAACGGACGAACGAACGAAAGAGCGAACGAAGAGGAGCAGAGAAGCGAAGCAACGGGTATTAAACGTGCGCTCAACGGTGAAAATAGAGCGTGCAGAGAGGAGTTGGCCTAGTAACGGCACAAATCCTACGGTGGTGGTGGTGGTGGTGGTGGTGGTGGTGGTGATGTCAACGCGTTGTGGTATCGTCGGTGGCCAACGGCACCTCATATTTTCTCTATTTGCTCTCGTTGTCCGGTGTTTTAATTTTTTCCTTTCGACCATTTTTCTTTCTTACTTTTTTTTTGTTTTTTTCTTCTTCTTCTTCATCATCTTCCGCGCCTGATCATCGGGTTCCGTAGTTGTAGGTAGACAAATTCGATGGGGCGACAAAAGGATCGAAGAAAGGTTATCACGATCCCCTAAGTCAGCATGACCTAGGTATAATAACGCGCGCGCGTGTGTGTGTGTATGTGTGTATGTATATACATGTCGAGGGATGGGAGGGAGAGAGGGTGGGTTCGCCCAAGGAACGGAGTACTCATAGGTCTCTCTCTCTCTCTCTTAGTAATGGCGGTGTCACGCTGTCACTCGTGTCTCGACGCGTGGCCCCTTAATCCGAGCTATACGGTCTTTCGAGCGTGATCTTCTCACCGTGGAAAGCTACCGGGGCAGGTGTTAACGACGGTGCCGTGCGACAACCGAGCAAAACAAAGTACTCTTTTTAGTTTTATTACCCTTCTTCTTCTTCTTCTTCTTCTTCTTCTTTTTCTTCTTCTTATTTTACTACACCCACGCGCGTCTACGTACATTACCCGTACGCTTTATGTCCCGTATGTGTAACCTAATAAGTCCAGTGAGTAATCCTTTGCACTTACGCTCGAATCCTTCGGTCCTTTCGATTAATCGCTCGTACATTCGTTCATTCGTTCGAATCGATCTTATCTTTTTCTATTTTATCGATCGACTTTTCGTGTCCCTCATCCACCACCCACCGCCGGTCTGTGCTTGAACGGGACGAAGGTACGAGAGAATAGGAGATTAACGTGGAACGACGCCGAAAATCTTACTTGAAATACGGCGACGTTAGTATTTCAACGTCCTTTTTCGTATAGTCCCGATTTCGTTGCCGTTAGCCTCCTTTTCACGTTTCTCTACCACTTGGCGAGAAACGATCATTATACAAGTTTTAAACGAGCCAGCGGACCCCTACCAACGTCCTAGAACGTTATCTGAGAGAAGCTCGAAGTAATAGAGAGCGAGAGAGAGAGAGAGAGAGAGAGAGAAAGTTCACGTTAAACTATATTATAATATAACCCATCCTATTTTAATCGATTCATACGACCGGAAAGTTAGGGAGTTTTTGCTTCATTTCGCTTTGTTTTTCTTTTCTTCCTTTTTTGTTTTTGTTTTTGTTTTTGCTTTCCCTTTCCTTCCTTCCTTCCTTCCTTCCTTCGTATTAGAGAAGAGAAACAGGGGATTAGTTAGCAGAACGAATTAACCGAGGTTGTTGGACGAAGGCCTCGCGTGTAACTCATTATTCCGGATTTTACGCGTTGTTGCGCGAATTTTTTTGAAGGTGCACAATATCGCGAGCTCGTTCTCGCTTTACGCGCGTTGTTAACGGTTGAGCAATTTTCGCGAGAGTATTCTTTCCCCCCCCCCCTTTCTTCTCTCTCTCCCTCTCTCGTTTCATTTCATTTCATTTTATTTTATTCGCCTTGTTTTTCCTTTTTCCTTTTTCCTTTTTTTTTTTTTTATCTATTTCCCCTCACCTATTTTCTTTTCCCCGTCTCCCACTTTTACGCATTTTTTCGGCGGTATCCAAAAAACGCGCATCCGCGCGCGTCGTTTTAGGTCGTTTCTGTATTCGTGGCTGCTCGGGTCGCACACATTTTTTTTTTTTTTTTTTTTCTTTCGATCGCGCGCGTTTAACAACAACGTGAGAGTTTCGACAACCCGTCGTCGCTCCACATTATTGCCTATTTTTTTTCCTCTTCTTCTTCTTCCTCTTCTTCTTCCTCTTCTTTTTTCACCATTCGTTGTTCGGTATAGAAGAGGGATTTTAACCGTTTAACCGACGCGGTATTATTCGCGTGTTATATACGCGCGACGCGCGATGCGTGAAAGAACAAATAACGCGCCTTGAAGCTTGTTCCTAACCGTTTTTTCGTTCCTATTTTCCCTTTCTTTCTTTCTTTCTTTCTTTCTTTCTTTTCGAGAAACGTTTCACACCTAACTTCGACCAACGTTTATCTTGAAAAAAGGATTCCCCTATCTCGTCTGTCTCTTCTTACGTCTCGTTTAAGATTCGACGAACGTCAAATGAATCTCCATCGTCGTCGTTCGTAGAATTTCTTTTTTTTTTCTTTTTTTTTTTCCAAATGTCATCGAAATATTTCGTAAATTGCTTGTAGTAGGCTTACGTGCGATCGCTCTCCGATCGTGTTGCATGGGAAAAAGAAGAAAGAAAGAAAGAAAAAAAAAAAGAAAAGAAAAGAAAAAAATAGGAAAAAGAAAAGAATAAAAGTCGATTCGACAGAAAATTTAGACGAATTTTTTAATCCGGAGAGGTACAAACGTTTACGCGGGAACTGTTTTGTGATGTTGTTTCGCGGGATTGCCGATTAAACGATCTTGACTTTTATTTGTCCATTTTCTCTCTCTCTCTCTCTTTCTCTCTTCATCTTCGTCGTGACGGATAGCCAAGCAGCCAAGCAGGCAGACCCGTCCGTCCGTCCCTCGGATCGTTTCGTTCCTCCTCGTAACGCGGACGTATCGCACGTGCGCTCGGGATGTACGTGTCCCCCGAAGCGAAAGGGGAAGGAGAGGGGGCGGGGGGGGGGGGTTTATATAGAGAAAATCGAGACGAGACGAGACGATACTCGGTCGAGGTCGTCGAGAAGCCTTGACGAGCGATAGGTTACGATTAAACGAACGGAATATACACACGCGTCCACGAGCACGCATCCAAGTCATTTCGATTTCCATCCATCCGTTCATCGTACGAATCATTAGGTATCTTCTTTTATTAGCTCGCTATCGAGAGGGAGAGAGAGAGAACGAGAGAGAGAGAGAGGGGGGGGGAAGAGGGTGGGAGATGGTCTAACAAGCATGAGAAAAAAAAAGTAGGGCGATAGTAACTGACGAAATAAAGAGTGTTTATTTTCGAATCGTCCTTGTTATCGCGTGCGAGGAAGATACGTCTTTTTAGAGGAATATAGAGAGAGAGAGAGAGAGAGAGAGAGAGAGAGGGAGAGGGAGATAGAATGAAGGGAGAAAGAGAAAAGGGATCGCACATGCACATCGCACGCAACGCGTTCTTTATGTCGACGGAGAGTATACATTTCATAGAGTATAGTGTCACGCTTCGTTGCCGAAAACAGTGATTCTCTTCCTTTACCGGAAAAGCCGATTTCCTCGACTTTACCCGTCTACGGATATATATGTATATATATATATACACATATAAAGAAAGATATATATATATATAAGAATATAGAACGAGTAGGTATCTAAGAGTTAGATATCGTTAAAGCATTAGAAGCACGATCTGAGAAGAAAAATCGTGCAGGTATTATTGCAGATTTAGCGAATTTTTTTTTCTTCTTTTTTCTTTTTCCTTTTCTTCTCTCCAAGTCGTCCGCTTTCGTATTTAGCACAGGGACGGCCGGTGAACAACGATGACACGGCGACGGTTATGGATTAACAAAGTTGCGTGCCGCCGAGCGTATCGGCGTTGGCTCGCGCATACCGTACGTTAAAAAAAGGCTCGTGTGCACACCCTCGCCTTCGGTGAGGATGCCTGCTTGTCTGCTTGCTTGCCTGTCTGCCTGCTTGCTTGCTTGCTTGCTTGCTTGCTTGCTTGCTTGCCTTCCTGCCTTCGATACGCTCTCGCCTATGCCACTCGTTAAACGGCTACTAAACGTCGACTTTGTACTTACTATGCTATTACTACTACTATTACTACTACTACTACTGCTGTTGCTGCAGCTGTTACTACACTACTACTAC
>OU964962.1:12320508-12353008 GCA_918808275.2 Dolichovespula sylvestris | reverse complement strand
AGAGAGAGAGAGAGAGAGACAGATTTCTATGCGGCTGGATGCTGCTGCGCCCATCGACCGTCTTTCTCTCTCTCTCTTTCTTTCTCTTTCGTGTCCTTCGTGCGTGATGCATACTTGGTGTTCTATTTTAAACGATCCACGCAAGTTGATCGACGAAATTATTTGACGATTGATTTTGGATTACTATAATCTTGAAACGCATATTTGCGTTTGCTTGGTTTTATCACCGTACAGGAATACGTATCTTCTCACTCCCCTTCCCCCGTCTCTCTCTCTCTCTCTCTCTCTCTCTTTCTCTCACGCACACAACATGCAAGAGCACGCGCCTTTCCACGTGCGCCCGCGCGCGCGCGTTTGTGTGTGTATATATATATATATATATGCGCGCGTTTAACCTACATAAGCGGAATCGCGATTGGGCGAAGTAAATGGCGGACGATCTTTCGGATAATCGATATGCACGTCACCGTAACGACAGTCCTACTACTCGCGAGGAGAAAGCCAGGTTTCGCTTAGCTCGGAACTTTGCGAGGCAAAGTTTCTTTCGACTTTCCTAGAATCGAACAAAAATATATATATATATATATATATATATATATATATATATGTACACGTATACATGTATATATATATATATATGTATATGTATATATATATATATTTTTTTTTTTCAAACGAACGTTTCCAATGGACGTTGCGATCGACGTGACTTTTGTTTTTCTTTTTATTTTTTTTCTCTCAACAGATGTTCATTTTGTCTGTTCGCAGGGTATTATCAGCCGGCTGGACCACTGATACAGCACCCGCCAACATTACCACCGGTTAAGGGCCCACCACCGGAACCCACTCCTACGCCTCCACAAAACTCCGAGGGCTCGGACGATTTGGTCGCGACATCGACCACTTCCGGTGGGACGAGTAGTACAGGTGCATTCAGATATTCCTATACAGCGGATATTCCAGGTCCGTTTTCTACCTGACACAAAATTCGATTTATCATCCATCGCGAAGTTAGAGTCGAGAGAGAGAGAGAGAGAGAGAGAGAGAGAGAGAGAGAGAGAGAGAGAGAGAGAGAGAGAGAGAGAGAGAGAGAGAGAGAGAAAGGGTCGGTAGGGAGGGAGAGGTGGGTTAAAAGGATGGAAAGAATCGTATAGCAATTCCGAAGGATATCGTCTTATTAGGTCTATATACCGTTTTACGATCTCTCTCTCACGAACGAATCCCACCCTCGTATGTTTCAGGTGGAGGAGGCTTTTATAGGGCATATTGCCCTTCCTATTATAGCACGCCACCTCAGTATCAAGATCTCTGTTATCCGCCTACGTACACCCATCCGCACGCTCATCCCCCGCCGTATTACAAGTACGCGCCAACTTACAGAAGGTAAGAACGATATATTCACCTTTGGGTTAAACTAGTAGAGTACTAACCTTTTTTTGGGTGGAAGAAGTAAGAAACGTGTGTGCGAGAATGATGTACAAGTTGGTTCTCGTTGGGCCCCGCTATGCGAATACGTGCCGTTCTATCTACGTGACCGTTCTAGCATTCTGTAAGAAGATTTCTTTGTAGGCAGTACTATGGATATCAGGAATCTGGTGGAGGCGGAGGACCGGGAGGTGGAGGCACGGCTGGTGGTCCTGGAGTCGTCGACTATCAACCACCGCCACCGCCACCCGGAGAATATCCCTTACCTCCGTATTACGGGGGTTACCCTCCACCACCACCACCACCGGCCAATCCAGCATATCTTCATTCTCAGGGAAGACCTTTCGTAGACCGTGAGTTTATTTTATAATGTTCCTTTTCTTTCTTTCTTTTTTTTTTTTTTTTTTTTTTTTTTTGCGATAAACGAACTCCGCCCGTCGTGTTTCTTATACTACTCGCGGACTCCTCTCTCTACCAGCGGATTTAAAAATTCAAATTGTCCGCGTTCCAATCGTAGACGCAGCCTTCCAGGGTTGTCCGTGCCCGATGCAGTCATGTCCAAAAAACGTGGATACTGGGCCCCTTATTGGTAATGGTAAGGGAGCGCCAGTGGTATCGGGGCCCGGTCTGTCATTGCCGCCCAGTGCTTTGGTAGGTCCGCCCTCGCCAGCGAGGGGCCTAGCCGGGCTAGCGCCACCTCATGGTGCCAATGCCTGGGATACGGATCGTGTCCAACTCAACACTTTACGCAACCTCAATCAAAGCCAACCGGCTGTACCACCGTCTCATAATATCGTCGCTGGTCATAATCGTTCTCAGAATTCTGACTGCAGGAGCAAGGTATCGTTGCATCTACTTTTAATCGTTATCCTCTTCTGATCTTTCATTCCTATTCGTATTTTTCGTTCTAACTTTAACACGTTTTTTCTCTCTTCCCTCCTCTCTCTCTCTCTCTCTCTCTCTCTCTCTCTCTCTTTCTCCCTTTCTTTCTCTTAGGACGAAAAGAATCGCGCCGAGGACAAGTTGAGAAAGTGTGCCTGTCAGAAACACGGCTGCACGTCTACTTGCGAGGTCAAGATGGAGACACTCTCGCCGAGCGAAAAGCTCGCGGTTGGGAACTGTCCGAGCAGCAAGTTTCACGAATTCAAGCTCGAGAACAATAACGTTAAGTGCGAGTCCTGCAGCGTAGTAGAGATCGGGGATAATTTGAGTTGCGCGGCGAATTGTAACGTTAAATGTGAGTCGGACTACAAGTGCGATATAATGAAGTGCGAGCAGTGCATGAAGGAGAGCAAAATGGCTATATTGGAAATAGACAAGGATTCGGGTATTCTACTGATCGACGATAAGCTAGACGCCGATCCGGACGTTAAGGAGGAATTAAACGACGTCGTCGTGATAGGGAACGAGAATTGGAAAAAGCCGGATTACGAGCCGACCGTACAGGAAACGGTCGAGGAGGAGTATAAGGAGGAGGAGGAGGAGGAGGAGGAGGAGGAGGAGGAGATTGTGGAGGAGGAGGAGGAGGAGGTGGAGGAAAAGATCGTCGAAAAGATTCCGATTGAGGTTGAACAACCAAAGTGTCAAAAGTTAACGAAACGAAAATTGTCGTTGGACAGTCTGTCGGATGGCCGTAAGAAGAGGAAGGTTAGCAAGAGAACACTGTCGGTCGGCTCGACCCAAGATCTTAACGTGAACGATAGTACGAGCAAAGTGATAAGGCCGATCGAGCCGCTTCTCGTTGATAAGGTGGTCGACGGTGGTAGTGGTGGTGGTGGTGGTGGTGGTGGTGGTGGTGGTGATGGTAGTGGTGGTGGTGTTGGTGTTGGTGTTGTAAACGAGGCGTGCGTTTCGAAGAAGAAACAGATCAAGAAGGAGAGTGGTAATAGTCAGGTTCAGGGTCAGAAACGTAAAGCCGAGACCCCTAACAGTTCGGAATCCGCGTCGAAAAAGTCCAAGAGTACGAAACAAGGGGGTGCGTCGAGCAACAGTGCCACGGGTAATACTAAATCACCGGCGAGCGATACTTCGATCATGGAGACCATCGACAAGGTCATACAGCAGAGCTTGCAGATGACACAGAAGAAAGATCGGAAGACTAAGGCCAACAACGATAAGTCGGATAATAATAAGAAGAACAAGGGTGGTGGTAGTACGAGTATATTGAAGAAGGTCGGCAAGAAGTTGGGCTTGGCGAAGGAATTGGAGAAATTGTCGAAGATAGTGACGAAGATCAGTGGTCAGGCCAAGGGTAAAACCGAAAAGACGAGGGCCAAGACGCAACAGGAGGTCAAATCTAGAAGCAGAAGCAACAAGGGCGGCAAGTCGCAGGAGGGAGGCAAGTCTAAGGGTCAGGATACGAAATCGAAAGATGCCGCGAAGAGGAACGAGGCGACGAGCAAGGGTGCTGTTGGTAATAAGGCAGGTGGAGGCGAGGCCAGCGAGGAAACGAAGAAACCGGCTGCATTGATCAAGAAGAAACGAAAGAGCACGAAGAAATCTAGCGCGAAGAGAGGAGTAACATCGAAAACCTCCGAGGACACCTTTGGAGGGACCGAAAATTTGTCGCTCGCTAGAAAAACTTTCTTAAAGCCGAAATGGAGCAACGGCTGGAGTTGGGAGGGTGACGCTTTCGAAGCCAAAGTTTACTTAACGGTAATGACATGACAATAATAATAATAATAACAATAATAATAATAATAATAATAATAATAATAATTATTATTATTATTATTATTATTATTATTATTATATCATCTCGCGCGATTTATATCGCTCGAAGTTGTCGTAACAATTTTAAGCATTCGATCGAAACGTAATGGTCTTGGTAATTGTCTCGTGTTGTGGGTTGTTCGTAGAACGAGGAGTCGGCTATACGTCGGTGTTACGCCAGCATGAAGCACGAGAGCGGCGATGTCCTGAGACCCAGAGACTGCGTTTTACTTAAGAGTGGACCAAGGAAGGCCGATTTGCCGTTCGTCGCGAAGATAGCTGCGCTTTGGGAAAATCCGGACGACGGTAGGTTCCTTTTTATAATTTTTCGTTTTTTCTTTTTTTTTCCCCTCATTCGTCGTCGACGGATATGAAACGAATATTTCATCTTTCCAGGGGAGATGATGTTTTCGTTACTGTGGTACTACAGGCCGGAACACACGGAACAGGGGCGTACGCAGTGCGACACCGAGGACGAGGTGTTTGCATCTCGCCACAGAGATGCGAACAGTGTCGCTTGCATAGAGGACAAGTGTTATATTCTAACGTTTAACGAGTATTGTCGGTGAGTATTTTACTCGGTGATAAAATTATAAATATACAAAAATAACCAATACTTCTTTCCTTTTCTCTCTTTCTCTCTCTTTCTCTCTCTCTCTCTCTCTCTCTCTCTGTCTGTCTCCTGCCATTTCAATCGTCAAATTTTTTTGTTTACTTTCTCTTTTAGCTACCGCAAGAATCTGCGAAGAATCGAAGAGGGTTTGGAGAGTCCCGGTTTAATAGTTCCACCGGGGGACCAAGTATATCCGAGAAAAAATCGGCAACCGCCGATACCGGTACCGTCGGACATGGTACTCTTCTGTCGGCGCGTTTACGATTATCGCGGGAAAAAACTCGTGAAAAATCCTGGATGACTCGAATTCCTATAAGAGAATATACTTCGAATAGGAACAAATGGAATGCACAAAGAGTTTGCGGGCCACATTGAAACTGGACGCAGGTTTCCCCTCAAGCTTTAATAGCGTCGTACCGAGCGATTCTTCTTGATCTCTCTCTCTCTCTCTCTCTCTCTCTCTCTCTCTCTCTCTCTCTCTCTCTCTCTCTCTCTCTCTCTCTCTCTCTCTCTCTCTCTCTCTTTCTTTCTTTCTGTCTCTCTGTCTCTCTTTATCTTCCTCCTTCATTAAATCGTCAATTTCCAACGGTATCCATCTATTACTTATGCGTCAACTTCGAGAAGACGACGTTTACGTTTTCCCAACGTAACTTTTCTTTTCGAATATCTCGTAATATTTCTATTTTCTTTTTCTTTTTCTTTTTCCAAGTAGTTTTATTATCCTTTCTATATATTATCAAGTTTCATATTATTATTATTCACACGAGGCACACATGCTCGATGTTATTGCGAGATGATGCAAATGAGATCACGATGAATCATTCATATGTAAGAACCCGACGATGTATATATATATATATATATATATATATATATATATATATATATTCGTTTCTAGATTACGCGTCGAATCGAACGATCGTTTCTAAGATGCAACAAAAATGGACGACCGTTTGTTTGTTAATCATACGTACAATCTCACACGCATAATTAATATATATATATATATATATATATATATATATATATTTATGTGTGCGTGTGTGTATATATATATATCTTCGATATCTTCCCGATATCTTTCCTACATCAATAGAACGATGATAGAGGAAGAACTAAGACTACGTACGCGATCGTTCGTAATCGACGCGAATCGTCGCGTATTATCGACGACGCGGAGAGAGCGTTTATATAGCGAATTAGTAGAATTTGACAATTTTATAGAAGAGAATATAATAATATTTTTTGCGAACATAGAGAGCGTGTACGAGCTTTAAATGAATATTTTTCACATAGGAGATACAAATATACGACGCGGTCCCCTTGTCTGTTAAAAGCGACGTGATCATACTACTTGGCGGGAACCTTCGGACAGTTTCAAGAGGTATAGGAAACCAAGAAAAGAAAAGAAAAGAAAAGAAAAGAAAAAAAAGAGGGCGAGAGGAAAAAAAAACCGGGGCAAGAAACAAGAAAAATAGAGCACTCGACCATAATAATAATAATAATATTTAGCGAAGAAAACAAAGCGAGAGAGAAAAGAAAATAAGTAAAAATTAAAATAAAAAATAAAATAAAGTAAAGTAAAGTAAAGTAAAGTAAAGTAAAGTAAAGTAAAGTAAAGTAAAATAAAATAAAATAAAATAATAATGATAATGCAGAAAAAAATTTTAGCGACGTAAGAAGGAGAAGGAGGAGGAGGAGGAGGAGGAGGAGGAGGAGGAGGGCGCGAGACGCGTCTTGTTCGCACGCGTTTCGAGATGTAATGTGAAAAAAAAAAGAAACAAGAAAGAAAAAGAAAACCATGATGGGGTGGGGGGAAACATATTCTGGTAGATCTCTCCTAACGGCAAGTGTGACGTGGACGTGACACTTTCTTTCGTAACATCCATTTTGGCGTAACATCCATCGAAGTTGTTCGAAGTTTAATAAAATATCGTAAGGTGTGTGTTGGTTCCGTGGTTTAACGACACAACGAGAGAAAGAAAGAGAGAAAGAGAGAGAGAAAGGGAGAGAGAGAGAGAGAGTACAGAAAGAACTGCGAGAAGATAGAACGATAACGAGTAATTCTTAAGAGAAATTAGAGAGAAAAAGAGATAAGGAACGGGCGGGCGGACGGACGGGGGGTAGGAGGGGAGAGGGGTTGGAGGGTAAACAAAATCAAGCCGAAAAAAATAAAATGGAAATACCGTAAGACCCGCGAATTATTATATTCGATCGTCGTCGTCGTCCCGAGAATTATTATCATTATAGTTAATCGTTGTTGTTGATCGACGATGTTAAAAACCCTGTTTCTCGTGGTCCAGCACGTAGTGAAGAAAAAGGAGGTAGAGAACGTTTCTAAGTTATCAATACGATCGATGTGTGAGAGAGAGACAGATAGAGAGAGAGACAGAGAGAGAGAGAGAGAGAGAGAGAGAGAGAGAGAAAAGAAATTAAGTAATAAACAGAAAGGAATGGAAGGAAACGATCACAAATCGTTAGAGATCTACGGAGATCGATTTGTTGATCGGGACAAAAATTGTTTTCAACCGCGTAAACTCTCGTCGTTATCGCGGTCGATAGATTTTATTAATTATTTTCTATCCAGAGTCTCGACCAGTACGAATTTGTTAACGAAAATCGACGAACGAAAAAGTTATTAAACGGCTCGCGCGTTCCACCGACGCTCGTTTCTTTCTTTTTATCTTATTTCGATTTTTCTTTTCCTTTTCTCTCTCTCTCTCTCTCTCTCTCTCTCTCTCTCTCTCTCTTCGCTACCCCTTCCTCCTCGCCGAACCTTCCCCCTCTTTTATCCAACAGAAGCAAACGCGGAAATTTATTTATTTATTTTTTTCTCTCTTTTTTTTTTCTCATTCGACGCGACGGTCACGCGCGCACGTACACACACACACACACACACCACATAAAGAAAGAAATAAATAAAAAAAGCAAACATACGAAGAGACAACACCGCGCGAGTCTCTCGGGGAACCACGCGATTTTCTTTTCTTTTCGTTTTTCTTTTTTTTTTTTTTTTTATTGTTTTCCCTTCGCACGCATTTCTTTATTAGCATCTTTGTCCTTTTCGTTTATGTTTTTTTTTCCCCTTTTTGTTTCTCCCCCTCTCACCCGGCCCTCCGCTCGCTCCGCCCCCTCTTCCTCCTCCTCCTCCCCCCCCTTTAATCACGATCTCTCGTTCAATCGCGCGAGAAGCGTGATTATTATAATAATAATATTATTATTATTATACTTATTATTATTATTATTATTATTATTACTATTACTATTATTATTATTATTATTATTATTATTATTATTATTATTATTATTATTATTATTAATACTACTACTACTATTCTTCCCCTATCGTCCCTTCCTTATCGACCTACCCCCACCAACCCACCAGCCCATCCTCCCCTTTAGTAATAAATATTATTGCGAGTCATCGTAACGTATAATCCATTTAGTGAGTAGCAAATGTATGACGGTAGTATGCCAAAAAAAAAGGGAATAATTAAAAAAGAAAGAGAAAAGAGAGTAGTAAGGAGGTGTATGTACGTGTTCGAAAAGACGTCGAACGAGGAGAAAGAAAGAAAGAAAGAAAAAGTATATTTCTATTTTAAATGACGTTAACGCGCCAGTTACGAGTAAAAAATCACGTGACTCCACGTCCGAAGATTCGTATATTATTGAAAACACACACACACACAAGTGTAAACATAAACAAACAAGCACACACACACATATACACACACGAGGAGTTTTTTCCCTTATCAATAATGAAAACATTAGCCTCTTCTATACGAAATTCCAAGTTGAATTGAGCAACCACGTTAATTTTGTTTATTTGTTGAACGGAGGGTGATTTGTTAGAAATTATATTATTTAAAATTAATATATTTGATGATACGATTTTCTTCTTCTTCTTCTTCTTCTTCTTCTTATTATTATTATTATTATTATTATAATAATAATTATTATTATTACTTTTCTTATTATATATTATAACTATTATATTATATAATTATTATTTTTATTATTATCATCAATCACCATTATTATTATTATTATTATTATTATTATTATTATTGTCGTCATTATCATTCTCATTGTCGACACCACCATTATCATTATTATTATTATTATATTACTATTACTATTATTATTACTATTACTATTATTATTATTATTATTATTATTATTATTATTATTATTATTATTTAATATATAATATATTGGACATAGGCGTTAAGTTATATCTCATGGACATACGAAAGAGAATGTATGAGAGTGAAAAGCGTGCCTGTTCTTTGCGTATGTATGTAAGACATGAGAAAGAAAAAAAGAAAGAAAGAAAGAAAGAAAGAGAGAGAGAGAGAGAGAGAGAGAGAGAGACGATAATCGGAAAGAGAAATAATAGTAAATGGAAATTACAAAAAAAGATAATGTAGAAGTATGTTTGAACGAAACACGAAAATGACACCCTTTTCCCTAAGTACCAAAATACGCTCATACGAAAAATTGTCTTCGACCGTGATTACTTGGTGTATACATACGATATATGTATACACACACAAACACACACACACACACACACACACACATTGATAGAGAGACAAACGATATATATATATATATATATATATATATATATATATATGTATATATACAAAGATGTACACTCGCACGTATATACACACGAATTTTATATTTAATAATTTATTTGGTACTAATTAATTTATGCGAGGAACACAAGAACGATTCGGTAAACTCGTGCGAAATCTCGATGATCGATTAATTCAAAGATATAAAAAAAGGGTAGTGGTAATGGGGGATGACCTTAGATACGTAATTAGATAAGTAACGAAAGAAATCCAAAGACGAAGAAAAATCTTTTTACGATCGTCGAGATATCGTCGCGTCGTCGTGGCATACTTCCAGGGATTATTTACGAATATAAGCGCGCGCGCACACGCGCACAAACACAAACACACACACACACACAAGAACTCACACAGAATTTGATATCCCTCTAAAGATAAAGATTCTTTTGAATATTTTTTTTTCTATTTTATTAAAAAGTTTCTTTTCAATTTTCTTCTTTTTCTCTTTATGTCGCAAAAACAAGCCAGGCAGAGAGAGAGACAGAGAGAGACAGAGAGAGAGAGAGAGAGAGAGAGAGGGGGAGAGACTCGTCGATTGGATTTAACAAAAACGGGACGAAGGATTAACGCGCGAAATAAAATAATTTTAGCGATTACCAAGTGGAAATCACATCGAAAGAGAGATAGGTGTACGTACACGGAGTGATTCGCGCTTATGCTGTAAATACTTGTTATTTAACACGCGTTTCACGTTAGAAACTCGAGGAATGTGTTGTTGGCTTTTTACGAAGATATAAGGGAAAAGAAAAAAAATGGAAAAGGGATGGAACGCGTACCGAGAGAGAGAGAGAGAGAGAGCGAGAGAGAGAGGATGACGACCAGAGCGAAAGAGAAAATGAATGCGTGTTTGGTGGTGGTGGTGGAGGAGGGGGGGGATGAAAAATGCGGCGCGAAGACTCTTAAGGAAAATAAAAAAAAAAAAAAGGAGAGAATAATATTACACGGATATGATCTATGTAAATTGTTTACATGGGAACATTTCACAATAAAAATGCATATCCTCCGTTAATTCCGTAATCGCTGCCGAATACCCAGTTGAAGATTGTAATTTTCGTAAAAAGATTAAGGGAGGGGGAGAGAGAGAGAGAGAGAGAGAGAATGAGAATGAGAATGAAAGAGTGAAAGAGAAAGAAAGAAATAGAGAGAGAGAGAGAGAGAGAGAGACGCACGAGTCTCGGCGTAAAAATATTTCATTAAAAAAAAAAAAAGAAAAATATTTTATCAAATATTTCAATCAAAATACAACAACACAAACAGTTCGCGAATAAAACGAATCGATGAAATATTTTTTTTATCGTTGAAATGATATCGTCGACAACAACCGAAACAAAAAAAATATATATATATATATATAATCGAAAGAAGTTGATTCGTAATGCATTCTTCGTTCTTCGCATACTTTCTTTCATAATGTTCTGCTTTTTTTTTTTTGTTTTTTTTTTTTTTTTTTATGTCGAATAACGCGAAATTCGATCCATCGCGATCTAAGGAGAGTGATTAATTTCAAAATATCTTCTTTCTTTAATTTTTCGTTCTTATTCTTTTTTGTTTTGTATTGTTTTTTGTTTTGCCAATTCGGACGAATTAATTGTTGGTAAAGATAAAGGAACGGGACGGCAAACTGAACGACGATTCTCTGTGAGAAGCATAGAAATACAATAAAAGAACAAAAAAAGAAAAAGAGAGAGAGAGGGAGAGAGAATGGAAAGAGAGTTATTGTTTCTAAATGAAAATTAAGATAAAGATATATGAACAGTATATGAAATATATATATATATATATATATATATATATATATATATGTATTTATATATATATGTAAATATATAAAATTATATAAATATATAAATATATATGATCAAGATGAGTAGAATGATACGAAGACGTAAGAAACGGTAAAATGATATTTGAACGACGACGACGACGACGAAGACGAAGACGCAAATGTTAACACTTAAAAATGCATATAGCAAACTTACCGGAAGGCACACACACACACACACACACACACACGTCCACACCCACACGCGCATACAAATAAAAAATTCGTACGTACGTGTGCATAATAAATTGGTACAGTACGGTACTGTACGGAGAGCAAGCAATACGCGATATACAATACTTCAGTTGTATGCCAAGCGAACAAGGAAATGATGACGACGAATAGAAAAAAAAATATATACATATATATATATAAATAAATGAAAAAACGAGAGAAAGAAAAAGACAAAAGAAAAGTGCCGGAGACCTGTTCCTATGAATTTTATCGTTGATAAAACGAATCAACGCGAAAAGGTGACGCATAAACACGAAAAAAAACACGCATACAGAGAGAAATAAAATAATACATCGTCGTCGTCGTCGTCGTCGTCGTCGTCGTCGTCTCCTCTCAGCCCAACGCACACCTCGGTCATACCTTTTTAACGAGGGACAGAGAGAGAGAGAGAGAGAGAGAGAGAGAGAGAGAGAGAGTGTCTGCCTTACTACGAATAAAGTTTCTTTTCCCTATTATCGATCCGCGTTTATGGAGATCGATTAGCCGATTTCGTAAGGCCGAAGCAAATATTAGGTTTGTGGACAAAAAAAATCCCATTATTTTTACGTGTACGTGAACGAAAAAATAATGGATTTCTTTTTTCCCCAAACCTAATATAATATAATGTTATATCCGCCCCCCCCTCCCCTCCCCTCCCCTCCCCCAACCTCTGTGATATCGTCGTTCGTGGATCCTCGATAAGACGCGATACGTTAGACTGACGCGATCTCGCGATTAATTTCAAACGAATACAGACATGTATTTTCTATTAATTGGCGTTAATCAACGACGGGAAAAGGGACGAACGAAGGGCGTCCTTTTGTCGTCGCGCTTAGGACAAAATTCTAGGATTCCTTGCGCGATTGGATTAATACGGTTATCGATATTGGGAATGCTTTTCTTTCTTTCTTTTTTTTTTTTATGTATATATATATATCTTTTATTATTGATTCATTATAAAAAATATTGGTCAATCCTCGTCTTAGCCGGACGATAAAAGATTTGCGTATCATTTCTCTCTCTCTCTCTCTCTCTCTCTCTCTCTTCTCTTTTTCTTTAATTTTGCCTTACAGGATATCCATGTTTGAGAAAAAAAGCGAATAAAAAAGTAAAAAAAAAACGTGTCAAAATATTAATTAATTAATTAATTAATTAATTAATTAATTAATTAATCAATCAATTGAGACACTTTCGTTCCATCTCGCGCAAAGCTCTCTATCCCTCTCTCCCTCTATCTCAACTTAAACGAGTTAGTTAAGCGAACGGTATATAAAGAGAAAGAAACAAAAAAAAAAAGGTTTTCGATGATTCCCACTCGCGAGTTGCTAATCGTGGAAAAGATTAAAACTAATATTAATAATAATAATAATAATAATAATAATAATATTAATAATAATAATAATAATATTAATATTAATAATAAATAAATAAATAAATAAATAATAAGAGGATTGTAAAGAGAAAAAATTACTAGAGAGAGAGAGAGAGAGAGCGATAAAATTACAGGACACACGTTGAAATATACAAAACACATACGATATACATACACACAGCGCGGGATACACAACACACACACACACAGAGACACACATAGGCGCGTGCATCATCGAACAGTCAAGTCCAATAAAGTTTTCTTTCCTCCTAAACCCTCAACCGATCCGTTTCACCGCCATTTGCGAGCTTCCTCGAGGAGGTGTCACGCGCGTTACTTTCAAACGGTATTTCGTACAAAATACTTATTATTAACTTTCTAGGCGTAATGTAAGCTTCGTAGTGAGAACGAACGAAAACGAGGAAGAAAAAAGAAAAAAAGAAGAGAATAAAAAGGAAGGAAGGAAGGAAGGAAGGAAGGAAGGATGAAGAATAGAGCAGAGAGAAAATAAATCTAAAAGAGAAAAAGAGCTCTACCGATCGCGACCCGACACACGAGCGATCATTTTAAAAATAAATTACATATATATATGTATATCACGAGCGTCGTATTATACATATGTACGTATAATAAATAAGGAAATATATATATATATATATATATATATATATATATATATATATATATATCAAAAACGAACGTTATTCGTCGTTTCGTGACTTTTCTAGGATCCGAGATCGAAGCTTGATCTCTCTCTCTCTCTCTCTCTCTCTCTCTCTGTGTGTGTGAAAGATAAACGAGAGAAAATTAAAGGAATAAAGAAAAGAAAAAAGGGGGCGGGTGTAGAAAAAATGAAGAAGAAGACGACGAAGAAGACGACGATGACGATGATGACGATGATAACGATGAGGATGAAGATGAAGAAGAATGAGTAGGCCGCTTTCGTCTCGTTGCGATTCTTTTTAGTACCGCAATGTGTTTTTCACGGATAAATTTCGACGTAAAACTTTCGCGACCAACCGCAAGTAGATTCGCGAACGACGTGGAGGATACTCGTCGTTGTCTTGTAACATTGTAAAATACCATGAAATGGCGAAACGTTTAATAAATTATTTGATCAGAATCATCATCTTCTTCACTTCCACCCATTCCTCCCCGTCTTCATGTTCGTCCTCCTTTTCTTTTTCTTTTTCTTTTTCTTTCTTTTTCTTTTTACTTACGTTTCAAAGGAACACGCTCGAGATCGTATCGAGATCTCTTTTTCCCCTCTTCTTTCATTTCTTTTTTTTTTTTTTTTTGTTTCTTTTTTCGCCCTTCCCTCCTCGTCGGACAGGATCAATTTTACGGTAGACGGCGTTAATCCCGAAAGAATCATCGATCCCAACACGAATCTCGGGCCTTAACGATAATTACAACGTACGGACGCGATAATCGTTCGATCGTTTGAATCCTTTCTAGAAGTAGAAGAAGAAGAAGAGGAGGAGGAGGAAGATGAAGAAACCCCGGATTCTAATCGTAACACTAAGTATAAATTCATTCATCCAGGATTAATATTGTTACCTCTGATTGTTCTAATACCGTTTGAGGAAGCTTCCGTTCGAGAAATACTTCCGGACGAGATGAGGAGTAAACGGAGAACGTGGGTTGCTTGTTGGACGGGCGCAGAGTTTGTAAGCGGCAAAAACAAATAACGAAGAGTAATAATAAAAATAGAAATAAAAAGAGGAAGGAAAAGAAAAAGAAGAGGAAGAGGAAGAAGAGGAGGAGGAAGAAGGAGAAGGAGAAGGAAGTCGAGGCTAAGCCGAAAAGCCCAAAGTCAGGGACCGTCATCACGGGCGCGCGTGTCCGGCTCGCTGCACGCCGAGATTATATTAATTCGATTAACGAATGCCGCTCGTTGAAGGGTTCCGGATATATACTTACGTATATATATATATATATATACGTCCCTCTCTCTCTCTCTCTCTCTCTCTCTTTCTCTCTCTCGTGTATTTCCTCTCTCCTCTGGATGGTCTTTGCGTTTCCTTCGTGTCCGAGAGAAGACGGTTCGAAATAATCGCACGGCCAAATAAATCCGATGGATTTTTATTCTTTTTTTTTTCCCCTTATTTTTTTTTTATTTCTCCTCTCTCTCTCCCTCTCTCTCTCTCTCTCTCTGTCTTCCCTCGGCTCGGTTCGGTTCCTCGGCCGTGCAACTTATAATTTCAAGACGTTAAATTTCAAGCTGTCAAGACCCGAGAGAATCTGGTCCATCGGCGTCGAAGGAGATCGCGTGACTCTTACGCCTACCTCGTTACCTGCGTTTTCTCTCAATCTTATCCCATCTTACAATGTACCGTTCTCTCTCTCTCTCTCTCTCTTAATTTTATTTTGTCCACCCTACCCCCGAACCCCTCCCCCTTGCTTCGATCACATTTCTAGGAGAATTCGTTTATATAAGAGATTCCGACGTACGAAATATTCCGTTAGATCCTTCGATAGTAACGAGAAAGATCCTCGATAAATAGATGGATCATTAAAGCCTCGTAATTTTACGATTCACAAAGTCAAAACATGCTATGTATCGTAGTTTTCTTTTTGGGAAACGAATAAGAAAAAAAAAAAAAAGAAGCAAGCAAGAAAGAAAGAAAGAAAGAAAGAAAGAAAGGAAGAACGAAAAACAGAATGTATGAAGCAAAGAGGGAAAAAAGGAAAAAGGCATGGGAGGGACGGGTGAGAAAGAAAGGAAGAGAAGAAAAGAAAACAAAAAAGAAAAAAAAGAAAGAAATACAATCGAATACTCGGATAATCTTCCAATCGGGTATATATATATATATACACGGGTGTACGCGGCGAATAATACAGTGAAATCGGCCGTCCTGCCTCTCGACCCCCGCCTCCGCCACCCCCGCCCCCGTCCGCCGCCTTTTCCCGTAGGCGATCCATCCAAAACCATCCATCCAACGATCCATCCAACCATCCATCCAACCATCCAACCAACCATCCATCGAGCCATGCAGCCATCCAACCATCGGTCCGTCGGTTCGTTCGTTCGTTCGTTCGTTTCCGCAGGTTTCTGCTGCGTGCGCTACCACGCAGCATCATCCTTCTGCTGGATCCGGAGGATCCACGGTCGCGTTCTCGAGAGTAGTGGTGGGGAGAGAGCACGTAGTTGGATTGGACGAGTAGGGTGGTCGGCGGCGAGAGCACCGAAGAACGGAGTTGGAACACGAGCGTCTCTACGTGCCTGTGTGCGAGCGAGAGAGAGAGAGAGAGCGCGCGAGAAAGAGAAAGAGAGAGAGAGAGAGAGAGAGAGAGAAATAGATAGCGGTAAAGGGGTGGGGAGGGTTTAGAGCAAGAGAGGGACTCCGAGCAGCAGTTCGGACGTGCATCGCGCGAGTACGGCGGCTCAGTTAGCGGCGAGCCGCCACGAAGTTAGGGTTGCTTTATTTTCGCTCTCTCTCTTTTCCCTACGTCGTTCGTTCGTTCGTTCGTTCGTTCGTTCGTTCGTTCGTTCGAATCGCGTCCGAGTCGCGCGTCGTGTTCCGCGAGATAGAATACATCTGATCCTACTTAATTTTTTTTCCGTCCCCTTACGACCCCGCAGCCGCCCCGCTGCCGCCACTCGCGAGCTCGTTAACCTTCTCCGCTGATCGGCGCGGCCAAATATCGCAGAGCTCCGTCCGAGAGAGAGAGAGAGAAGGGGGGGAGAGAGAAAGTGAGAAAGAAAGATTCTCTATGATCGTTTGCAGGACATCGGATTGATTGATTGATCGATCGATCGTTCGATTAGTAATGAGGCTACTAAGGCGATTCTGCTCTTGCACCGTTTACACCTAAAACGAGGAAGAGAACTTTTTTTGCTTATCTCGTTTATTCTCTCTCTTTTTTTTTTCTTCTTCTTCTTCTTCTTCTGCTTCTTCTTCTGTTTCGTTTTACTCTTTCTCTTTCTCTATCTCTCTCTCTCTCTCTTTCTCTCTTTACTTGTCTGTCTGTCTGTCTGTCTGTCTGTCTGTCTGTCTGTCTGTCTGTCTGTTCTACCGACCGACACGATCAAGCCAAAGTTTTCTCTTCGCGAAGGCGGATATACGTACAACACGGTTTCCTTTTGTTACTCTTACGAGAAGGGGATACTCTTCCATGTACGAACCCGAAACTACTTTTTTGGTCGCATTCGAGGGTCCCTGAATAGGAGAAGGAAGGAAGGAAGGAAGGAAGGAGGAGAGGAGAGGAGAGGAGAGGAGAGAAGGAAGCAAGGATCTCACAAGAGAGCGTCGATATGACGACGAGGACGACGTCGACGATGACGACGACGACAACGACAACGACGACGACGACGACGATGACGACGACGACGACGTCGACGACGACGACGACGATGAGAAGGATGTAAAGAAAAGGTGTGTGAGAAAGAGAAAGAAAGAGAAAGAGAGAGAGAGAGAGAGAGAGAAGCAGAGAGCAGAGAAAAGGGTTCGACGTCATTTCCTTCCCTCTCGTTTCCCTCCCTTTTGCAAAGGGGTCAGAGTTCGGGGTGCCTGAAAGGGCTCCGCGTTACGAGACATCGAGAGAGAGAGAGTGAGAGAAGAGAAAGAAAGATAAAGGAGATCTTCCTGATTCTTAGTAAAATCGACCAAAAAAGAAAAAAAAAAAAAAAAAAAAGAAAAGAGGGAAGAAAATAATAAAGGAAAAGAATGTCGATAATTTCGATAGGATCCTCGTGGATCCTGGCCGCACTTTGCGGCCTGGTATTGGTCCAAACGAGGAGTTCGACGGCCGGCGGTGAGATTTACGCAAAGATGTTCTCCAGTCAACAGAACCCGTCGGATCCCTGTTACGACGAGGACAGGCCGAGAAGGTGCATACCGGATTTCGTGAACGCCGCGTTCGGAGCGGCGGTCGAGGCATCCTCGACCTGCGGCAGCGGAGGCCCTACGAGATATTGCGACGTAAACGAGCAAGCCGGTGGTGGATCGATCGGTATAGGGCAGTGTCACATTTGCGACGACAGTACGCCTAGGCGCCGATTCCCGGCTAGCTATCTGACCGACCTTAACAATCCGAACAACGTGACGTGCTGGCGCAGCGAGCCCCTCGTAACATCGCAAAGTTTCTCAGCGCCCCCGGACAACGTCACGCTAACATTATCGCTCGGCAAGAAGTACGAGCTGACCTACGTAAGCCTACAGTTCTGTCCGCGCGCTGCCAAGCCCGACTCGATCGCCATTTACAAGTCGATGGACTACGGGAAGACCTGGCAGCCCTTTCAATTCTACTCGTCCCAGTGCCGGCGGGTCTACGGTAGGCCAAACAGGGCGACGATCACGAAGGCGAACGAGCAGGAGGCAAGATGCACGGACAGCCATCGTTATACCGGAGGCGACGGTTTAGGACCGGTCGGTCGGATAGCCTTCAGCACGTTAGAGGGCCGCCCATCGGCGGCGGACTTTGACAATTCCCCGGTTCTACAGGACTGGGTGACGGCGACCGACGTCAGGGTCGTCTTCAACAGATTGCACATGCCCCAACAGCCAAGTCAGGATCAGGTCTCGCAATTGGGAGTAGTCGACGAGCACGTAGGCCTAGGCGTAGAGGAACTCGCCAAGCGCGAGAGAGAACGCGAGAGGGAACGCGAGGAGAGATTGAAGAATCAAAAGGGCAATAATCTATTGCACGGGGTCGTCGACGGTTTCGCAACCGCTCTACCATCGATCCATTCCCATCAGGTGATCGCGTCGCGCGAAATGCAATCGAACGACGCCCTCGACGTTGCCCAAGATACGGGCTTCGTACCGGTCACCGGGAGCACCAGCACCAACATCGGCACGACGACGACGACGACGACGACGACTACCACAACGATGATCTCGACTAATCTCGGTGGCTTGAACGTGGTCGGTACCGGTACCCTCGCGCATCACTACGCCGTCTCGGACTTTGCCGTGGGCGGCAGGTGCAAGTGCAACGGCCACGCGGCAAGGTGCATCCCCGGCAAGGACGGCGAGGTCGTCTGCGAGTGCAAGCACAACACCGCCGGTAGAGATTGCGAGAGGTGTCGGCCATTCCACTTTGACCGACCCTGGGCGAGGGCCACTGCGAGGGACGCCAACGAGTGCAAAGGTCGGCTCACGGATTTCATTTTGTAACGTTTCTTCTTTTCTCACGCATGTTTCTTTCTCCTTTTTCTTTCTTTTTTTTTTTTTTTTTTTTAACCGATCTCCTAATAACCACTAAACACCGCTCCCCTTTGATATCCGATGGATAGTATCCTCGTCGTCCCGATTAATCGGTCGTAATTGCGACCGAAACGTACCGTCGGGGTACCGATGAGAGAATTCAAAAGTGGCCGGGTTCTCTTCTTGAGCTACGCTCAAACGACAAACGACACCCGCGAAGTCGCTTTGGTTTAGCCGCCCACGCGCCCTGGGAGGTGAAAACGTTTGACATCCGAGAACGGTTCGAATGGCCTGAGAGTGGCAAAGGGAGGTAGAGGGAAGTCGAAAGGTGTCGTTCCTGCGACTCCTCTTGGGGACTCCTCGTACGCGACGATTATCTCTGCTCGCGCGAGTTACGCTAGTCGACCGTCGGGGAATGCAAAACACGCCCTCGATCTACGTTCTCCGTACTTTTTCTCCATTTTCTTTCCTCTCTCCTCCTCCTCCTCCTCCTCCTCCTCCTCCTCTCCTTTTCCTTTGCCGCCCGATAAGGATTTATTTAATCCGATAACCGAGTTTAGATACCGAAACGAATGCGGCTGGTTAAACTGGATACTAAGTATCCGAGACCGATACGTTACTCGCTGGTTAACAATTTCGAACCAGTTTACCCGGCTTTGTTTCGCATAAGCGATATTCGTTTATTTATTAACGACGAAATAAAAGACACATTCGATAGATCTCTCTGTTTCGTTACTCCCCCATTTTCTCGTTTGTTTCTTCCCCGCCCCCACCCTCTCCACCACGCCCCTGTTTTCCTTTCGCTTCGGGTACTCTCGAGAACCTGATACCAGATTTCGGTATTAAAATCGGTCGATGTATCGTAACGAAATAATTCCACGTTCGTCACGACGTCCATACGATATGACGATGGGTATATAGAATTAAAAGAGAAAAGAGAGAGGACAGGTTCTCTCTTCGTGTTTCTTTGTGGACTATATCGGAGGCATATTCATTGAATTTGATCGGGCAGCAATAGGGGATTGCAATAGGGATGGGGAAAGGGGAGTGAGGGGGCGGGCTTGCGTCTTCTCGAAGGGATTTCGAGATGTGAAAAAATAAACACGAAACAGACGAGTCCAACTCGATCTCTTCCACCCTCTCTTCGTTTCTATATATATATATATATCTCTCTCTTTCTCTCTCTTATACTCTTGTTCTTTCCAGTTTCGCATCTTTCCATCCTCGTCTACGTCGACGATCGAGCCTCGAGGGAAAGCAGCCCTTCCTTCGGCTTCACCCCTTAATTCGAAGCGGCGAAGCGTTATCCTCTCTTCCTCTCCCTCCCACCCTTTCTCTCTCTCTCGTACGCTCGTTCGTTCGTTCGTTCGTTCGTTCTCCTTTTCGTACGGAGGCTGCGTGCCGAAATCAAAAACGTCGAGGGGTAAAACCACCCTCTAAAATCGTTTCGAATCGATAAGGGACGGCCCCTTTCGCGCGCCGACCGCGATCTGCACGCGTGCGAAATACGCGGCGCGTTCTTTTAGGGTCGTTCGTTCATTCGCTCGCTCGCTCGCTCGCTCGCTCGTTCCTTCGTTCGTTCGTTCGTTCCTTCGTTCGTTCGTTCGTTCGTTCTCGCGTTTCTTCGTTTCTTGCTCGCTCGGACGCGCGAGTACATACGCGAATATAAGAGTACGATCGAGAGAGAGAGAGAGAGAGAGAAATGGGGGTTGCTTCGCATCGATGTTATAGGTGCGATAACGCGTTCGCCTTTCATCGAAATTAATTGCGCGCGCGAGCGTACCTTTCCCCTTCTTCCTCCCCTCTTCCTCCTCCGCCATCTCTCTTCCTTCCCTTCTCCCCTTTTCCTCCCCTCTAAACCCATCCCTTTCCTCGTATTATTTTCGAAACACGTCAAATAACGAGAGAAATAACGTAAATGAATATATATATATATATGTGTGTGTGAAAGAAAAAAAAAAGGAAAAACAAAAAGAATTGAAAGAAATAAAAAAATAAATAATACCCATACGAGGTTGCGCGAGCGTTGTTGAAAGCTCGATATTAATTCTGAATAACGGAACGTTGGCGTTGAGGGGGAAGGGCGGAGCGAGGGGCGGCTAATAAAACGTTTTCGAATGGGGACGAGCGATTTGTTTTCAACTCGAGCCGCCTCGAATTCTCTCGGATATTACAAAATTCGTTGTAGCACCAAACCGGGAAAACTACGGGTAGGAGGGTATTTTGGGATCGATGGTGGTGGTGGTGATGGTATTGGGTAGGTGGGTGGGTGGGTGGGTGGGTGGGTAGGTAGGTGGGAAAGCTCTCGGTAATCGTTGCTCTTCGAAATCGGCTTTCGTGCTCGATTCAACGTGCTCTGCCATCCGTGAAACGTCGTCGATCGTTCCGCGTTCCGCGTATGTTACCCGCGGATACGGATACATCGCGGAAAATGTCCCGTACGAAACGTCGTTATAAATATGGTTTTTTTTTTTTCTTTTTTTTTTTATTTCGTTTCGTCTCGTCTCGTTTCGGTTCGTTTCGCTTCGATATTTTTTTGCTTGTTGTTGTTTCATTTCGTTTCTCTCTCTCCCTCTATATATATATCTCTCTCTCTCTCCTTTTTTTATTATACCCCCCATTTTTATTAACGCCGCTCTCGCGTATTATTGCGTCGAAAAACACCGGTAGTGAGATATCTCCATTGTAACGTTAATTTTTATTTTTCGTCGGTGCGCCGCGTCGTACGCTTCGCGAAGAGAAAAGAAAAGAAAAGAAAAGAAAAGAAAAGAAAAGAAAAAATAAATTCTCCTTAATACTCGATCGAGTTAGATCGAGTGAACTCGATGGGCGAGATCGATGCGTGCCCTACCCCTCCATCCCTCCCTTCAACCTCCACCCATCTAACCACCCCGGCAATTAAAACGAATTTTTTTTATTCTTTCCGTTTCTTCTTCTTTTTTTTTTCTTTTTCTTTTTCTCTCTATTTTATTCGTCAGCTCTACACGACGCATAGACGGGTGGCGAGAGTGTAAGCGAGAGCAAAGTTGTGTAGTATACGCTTCGTAGTACGTACGTATATCCTGCAAATGTAGCACTAGGGAAATGATTAATTATCGAGTGAGCCACGTTCACCGTAATATCGTAACACGAATCGAAGTAACGAGTTCGTAACGGACGAGCAATTAATTATATACCGGAGGAACGTTCGGCACCGGCCATTCGTTCGTTCGTTCGTTCGTTCATTTGTACGTTCATACGTTCGTACGTTCGTACGTACGTTCGTTACATGACGAGGCCGTTCGTCGTAGTCGTTGGAAGTGGACGCAACACGTTGCGAGCAACCTTTGACGCTGTCCATTTTGTTTGCCAACTTGTTGGTCAACGATGTCGCTTAACCGAATTCTAAACGGGGAAAAGCTTTGGCACTCCGTCGTGTTTGTTCGACGCCGTTCGACAAAGGTCTCTTGTTTATCTATCCATCTATCTCTCTCTCTCTCTCTCACTCTCCTATCTCTTTAGAGATACTCTCGTAAAATCGTCTTTCGCGTCTTTGAGTCCCTAGCCTAGGACACACGGAGCACTCCACGTAGTACGAATCTTTTTTTTTTTTCCTTACGACGATTCGACGATCACGTTATTAATAACAATGTTTATATTAATAAAATTGTTTATATTATATAATTATATAAAAGTATGTATATATTATAACATTATGCCGTCGTTCGGGAATAACTGGACGGTATTAGTATGGCAAATAAGAAAGCGACGTGGAAAGAGGACAGGAAAAACAAAAAAAAGAAAAAGAACAAATAAAATAAAATTAAAAAGAAAAAAAAAAAAGAAGGAATGTATAAAGGAAGGAAGGAAGGAGGAAAAAGAAAGCATTCCGTCTATCGCGTTCCTTTGCATTAACGGCTCGTATACGTTGTCGTCGTCGTTGTTGGATGGTAATGGTGGTGGTGATGGTGATGGTGGTGGTGGTGGTGGTACGGTCCGTTCGCGGATACGTTATGTACGCGCGTGTACGTTAAGCGACTAATTAACATCTATGGCCGACATAAATACGTTCCAACACTCCGCGTACGTTGTATTTACGGGAGTGTCGCTTTTATTAATATACCGTGCCTTCGGTTATATTTACAATCTAGACTCGTTCAGTACTATCCGTAAGTAGAGTGGACTGGTATAATATCGTAAGAGATATTGCTTTCAACTCCGGGACTTTTTCGATTTTAAAACCGAGAGAGAGTGAGAGAGATAGAGATAGATAGAGAGAGAGAGAGGGAGAGGGAGATACCTATCACAGGATTCACTGTTTATCGATGCACATTATATACGTGTAAATGCTCTCCGATATCGCGATACGGTTGCGAATGCAACTCCACGGTTATCGTTAATGCGACGAGAAAGAATCGTATAACGAATGCTAACAAAATGTAAAATTTAAACGAGAGAGAAACAGAGAGACCGAGGAAGAGAGAGAGAGAGAGAGATAGATAGAGTATATAGCGGAGAAAGCGAATATAGAAAAGCTATTAGCGTTTCGTGACGAGAAGCGGTTTATAGGGTCTTCAGGGTCAACCCAACCAACGTTGAGGTTTTTCCACTTTGTAACTCGCACCTTCTCTACCTCGTTATCGGGACACTTTTGGTCATGCAAAACTTTCCCGTTTGGCCGAAACATTTAGGAAAAAGGGAATTGATCGTGCGAGCGCGACGAATGTATATGCAAATATATGTGCATATATATATATATATATATGTAATCGTACGAGAAGGAACCATTTCGAAGTATCGGTCGATAACGTCGTTAATTAGGCGTGTACCGGCGTGTTAATTAATTTCTCCGCCTTGGAGAAATTGTCTCGGAACGTGATAGCGCTGTAACAGCGCCGAAACTCGAGTCGGCCTGTTACGACTCGAAAAACCTCTCTCTCTCTCTCTCTCTCTCTCTCGTATCAACGATTGACTCGTTCTCCGCCGAGTCGAATAAAAAGAGAAAGAAGAAAAGAAAAGAAAAGAAAAGAGAAGAGAAGAGAAGAGAAGAAGAAAGAAACGAAAAAAGGGTAGCCGCGTTTCGTTACGTTAATTGATACGTGGCCACGCGAATCTCGTATAATTTCTCTCGGTGCGAGAGAATCGAGAGAGAGAGAACCGAGTAAGGGTCGTGTGTGTGTGTGTGTGTGTGTATATATATATATACACACACACACGAACACACCGGCTGTTCGGTTACACGCTTCTGGTCTCTCGCGAATTTTTCGTTTCGTTGGGGAAAAACAAAATACACACAAAACAAAACGAAAAAAAAAAAAAAAAATAAAAAAGAAGAAAATCGAAGAAAGCGACGAACGAATAAAAAATTATTATTGGGAGGTCGTGCTCGTTACGGACATTCTTTCTTTCTTTTTTTTTTTTTTTTATAAGAAAATAATTGCTTACGGTGAGAAGACCGTTTCATTTTTTTCTCTTTTCAATGAATTTTCAATTGGCAACTAAGCGCGGTACGAGGAGAAAGAGACGTAGGAAAAGTAGAAGAAGATGAATAAGATGAAGAGGAAGAGGAAGAAGAAGAAGATGAATAAGAAGAAGAAGAAGAAGAAGAAGAATGAAGGAAGTTCGAACGACGCACGCGTCTGGTGAGTTGCCTCGGTACGTCGCGCGAGTAATCTCTCTCTCTCTCTCTCTCTCTCTCTCTATCTATCTATCTATCTCTATCTCTTTCTCTCTCGTTTCTCGAGGCTCGGGCGTTAATTTGACGCGGCCTGCTGCGGCGGCCGTTTACCGCAATGAGTTATATTCTCGGAGGGGGCACGTTTATGCGCGAGTAGTGTACCGCGCGTTGCACGCGTGCTCTCTAACGTATCTACGTACGTTACGTTACGTACGTAACGTGTACACGTACGTGTTTCGAACTCACCTACCCTTTTTCCTCTTCCTACTTTCTCCTTCTGTCCTTCTTGTTTCACGACGGAAAGAGAGAGACACGCTTCGTTGATCCTCTCCTCTCTCTCTCTCTCTCTCTCGCGAGCGCGCGCGCGCGAGCGCCATTTCCGATTCTCTTTGTCCATACTCGAAGGACTTTCCCTTCGAGACACAGTTTCCTCGTTTCTCTTACTTTTGTTTTATTTCTTTTCTTTTTTTTTTTCATTACTTTCGTTCTTTCCTTCCTCTCTTTTTTTTCTTTCTTTTGTTTTATCTTTTCTCGCGACTGTGACCTAGCTAGACGTTCAGGTCAAAGCAGTAGCACCAACACAGAGAGAGAGAGAGAGAGATAGATAGAGAGAGAGAGAGAGAGAGAGACGATGTCGTTTCACGGCCATTGAAAATCTTCGCGTCTCTATCACCCCTACCGCGAAAGACTTGGATGGTTCCGGATTTCTTCCGCATCGCCGGACCGGCGGCGGGATGGGGAGGAGGAGGAGGAGGAGGAGGAGGAGGAGGAGGAGGAGGACCGACACTCGACGATTTTATTACGGGAATCCTTCTCCAATTAAGCGGTCGCTATGGTGATGCCGGCGAGCGCTTGCCGTAGCTGCTGCTCCTGCCGTTGGTGCTACTGCTTACTGCTACTGCTACTGCTAATACCGCTGTTGTTCCTCCCGCGAATAATTGGGGTGAGTTGGTTCGCGGGAATAATAAATGGGAAATAATAATAAATGAAAGGGAAAGATATCTACCTATAGTTACGTGGATCGTTCGTTGCTCTTTGAAAAAAAAAAAAAAAAAAAAAAGAAATGAAATAAAACGAAAAAGATAAATAGAACGAAGAACGGACTCGATACTTTCAACGGAGGGTGGTCGGGAGAGGGGAGGGGGTGAGAGGGGTAAGGACGTTCGGTGATCTTCTTCTTCTTCTTCTTCTTCTTCTTCTCCTTTTAAAAATATCCTATAAAAGCGACGGAGAGGGATGGGGAAGTAAGTCGTGTCCAAGGAGAGTACTCGTTGATTGGTATGAACGCGGAAGGATTGTACGATCTTTGGTTATTTTGAAAACACGCGACGATAAAGACGCGTGTCGTCGGATCCGTCCGTCCTATTACGAGAACCAACGGGAAAGGGGGATCGTATAATCGAGGCTAACTTAACGACAATCGATATCGATTTTGTTCGAGTACGTTGGCGTCAAGAGTATTTCTTTTATTGTTCACTTGCCCGTCGGATTTCTTTCGACCTTTTCTTTGTTCTTTTTGTTTTTTTTTTTTTTTTTTTTTTTTTTTATTTTCCGATGACAAAGAGAACATGAAGGAGGAGGAGGAGGAGGAGGAGGAGGGGTCGAGGATACCCGTTCTCGGCTCGTAGATAGCCATTATTTCGGTTTAATCAACTTGAGATAAGGATTGAGGATTATATATATATATATATATATATATTTTTTTTTTTAATAAAAGGAAAAAGAGAGAGAGAGAGCGAGAGAGAGAGGACGAAACGTTCGAGGAATTTCGTTTCGAAGTAACTAAGTAAGCAAGTAAGTAAGAAAGTAACGCGTACATACCTGAGGTACTCTCGCGAGAAGATGACGAGGTGGAGATGAGAGTCGCGTTTACGAGCACGTCGATATTACCATCCGATAACGCGATTCCACGCATCAGCAATTTCATCTCGAACGTTCTAAAACGTCCTACGGCTGTGGTACCCCCCCCCCACGACCCCGCCCCGTTCCTCCCCCTCCCCTAAACCCCATCCTCCTCTTCCTCCTTCGCCGCCACCTATCCCTCGGTTCAAAGCCCTTATTATACCAAGTAATGCATCTAATTATAACGCCGGATAAAATTGCCCTTGATATCCTGCGAACGCGAAGATTAAAAGCGGTTATCTTTAAATAACTTTCCACTCACGAAATCTCGTTTACCCGGCTCGGCACGAAAACCAAAAGAATCTCGCGTCTCTTTACTCTCTCTCTCTCTCTCTGTCCCTGTCTGTCTCGAAAGCAGGAAGAAATGAGAGCTCACGCAGCGTCCCGTGAGAACGATAATCCACGTTCTAAAATCCACTTAGACAAAAGAAAAAAAAAAAGAGTGGAAAGGCTTTTCTCGAGATGGAAAGACAGAGGAAGATGGATATAGAGAGAAAAAGAGAGAGAGAGAGAGAGAGAGAGGAAGGGATCCTGGTAGTGATCCGGCACGAGAATTAGGAAAAGAAGACGGAGAAGAAGAAGGGGTTACTCAGAGAAGGGTGAAAAAGCTCAAACGAACGAACGAGCGAGAGAGAGAGAGAGAGAGAGAGTGAGAGAGAGACTCAAATTAAATTACGTTTTAATTTCGTGGCCATTTCGCCGGTGCGCGAGCGCGCTTAACGATACGCCAAATATCCGACGCAATTTACATTTTAAATTGGACACTTCTTGTCGCACGGCTCGAGGGCTTCGTCGTCGTCGTCGTCGTCGTCGTCGTCTTTTCGAACGTCCACATCAATGCGACGAGCGTAGCTTTCGAATTGAAAGATCTTTAAATTCTTTTCGACGTTTAAATATTTGCGTTTGGTATATTTCTTTTTCCTATCTTTCTTTCTTTTTCTGTCTGTGTGTGTGTGTGTGTGTGTGTTTTTTTTAATTCTTTCGATGCGTCGTAATTTTCGAAATACATTTTTTTTACGGATTGTAATGGATCACCTTGTGGCTATAAGTATGTGTATATGTATATATATATATATATATATATTTTTGACGTTTAAATATTTGCGTTCGGTATATTTTTTTTTCCTTTCTTTTTTTAATTCTTTCGATGCAACGTAATTTTTGAAATACATTTTTTTTTCACGGATTGTAATGGGTCACCCTGTAGTTATAAGAATTCGTATATATTTGTGTGTACACACACACGCACACACACACACACACACACACACACACATATATATATATATGTTTGCTGTCTCCGTTTCCTTTATAAAAGGTTTATATATCAACTCTGCAGGCTACTTGTTCTCTGCGACCGATTCTTTCTCTCTTCTTCTTCTTCTCCTTCTTGTTTTTATTTTACTCTTTCTTCTACCTTCGTCGTCCTTTACCCTTCAAGATGCAAAAGGGAGCACGAAGAGACACGAAGGAGCAACATGAGGAGACCGAAAGAGAAAGAGAGAGAGAGAGAGAGAGGTAGAATGCCCCTGGAATCCGCATGATAGATCGTTTTCTCTCTTCGCCGCCTCTTTTTCTTGCCACGGAACATCGGATTCTCTCGCAGGAACGACGGAGGCATCCTTTTGGTACCGCGAATAGCAACCAACCCTCCCTTCTCGTTCCAAATCCACCGGGCGATTATTCTTCGGCCGTTGCGCGCTCTGCGTGAATGAAAGTTTGTCGCGAACGGCCTACTGAATGGTCCATCTCTCTCTCTCTTTCTCTCTCTCTCTCCCCCACCCTCCTCTCCCTCTCTTTCTCCAAGTCTCACATCCTCTACACCTTTTAATAAATATTTTATTCACACTGGCAATACGTATGTACCGTAATAACCACCCCGTCTCCCCCATACAATATATCAGCGTGCTCGCCGTAAGTTTCTTCCGTGTCGTGTATTCGTTTGGAGCATCAAAGAGAAACAAAAAAAATATTAAAAGATCGAAAACCTTATTGGGCAACACCCTAATCACTTACGAGGAATTCACTCGAACGGTGATTTGTCGTGATCGGCCAAAGTCATGATACGCGTACGGCGTTCGAACGATTTAATGGGATTTCACGTTGTACATGTTTTTTGCGTTTTGTTTTGTTTTTTATATATAGATCGATGAATGAGCTTTCGGTTCATTCATCGCATTCAGCCTAGTTCGGATTCGGCGAAGCGACGAACGAAAGGAGAGAAAGGGCAACGAGCGAATCCGTCACGTTTTGCGCACCCCGTTTAAGGAAGGAGCTCTCTCCGTGAAATGCGTGCACGCGTGTCACCGAGCGTAAGACCGCGTTCGACCCGTTAAACATCGTAGTACGGCGAATGACTCTAAACTACCGGCTAACTAACGCTTTGCCGGCTCTAAAAACGCGCCCCTCACCCTCTCCCTACCCCTCGCGCGCACGCAGAAATCTCTATAAACCGGGATGCCAGGAAGAGGAGGCCGCTGCCGTCCGGCCCACGAACTCTGGATAGCTAGCTAGCTAGCTCGTTAGCGTTACTCTTGTTTATTTCTGATCGATTGATTTTTCGAATGGACGTGCTGGCAAAAGAACAAGAACGAGAGAGAATTGGCAAAAACAAAAAAATATATATATATATATATATGAACGATTTTTTAATATCGTCGACGAACCGATGCCCCGTTCCGAGAGTCCGAGCTTTGCGTATTTTTTCTTTTTTTCTTTTTTTACCGAATTTTTCCCAATTTTCGGGGTTATTTTTTGTTATTGCGTTTATATTGCATTTCATTTTTGGTTTTTCTTTCTTCGATTTCGAAGGCGGTAGCAATTAGAGGAAAAAAAAGCAGTTAGATCGTGATGAGAACCGCGAGAGCGTTAGAACGATAGCAAAAACATTGCCACCGCTCGCGCTGAGCTTTGGAAAGGTCAAAAGCGATAAACGCGAGTATTTCTAAATGCACGAACCAACGATGTTGGACTTCCGGGTTGGTGGGTGAGTGGGTGGGTGGTAATGATAAAGTTTCGAAGAATTTAATCGTCTTAAACGCGATACCTCGGTATTATCGTTGTTTAGAAGTAGTCGCGTTACACGGCGATAGTGAGACGATGTGTGACGGGAAGTTTAAGATTTCCAATCTGCGTTGGATAGACGAAACAAAGTATATAATATTTCCTTTTTTTTTTTTTTTTTTTTTATCAAAGATATTGTATCGTCGAAACCATCGACATCGTTTTAAGTACACAAACGCACACACACACACACACATACCATATACATATATCTCTCGTACCGCGTATATACGTTCGCGCGGACGCGTATCTGTCGATCGAGCTTTTTTGTTCATTGAAATCCGAGTTGGCAAGAGTAAGCAAGCGCGCGGGCTTTTGCGTGTAACCATCCCTCCCGCCCTCCGCCCCCAGCCCCGGCCCACCATTGGTAAGAGCTTAAAAGAAGCGTTTCACGGGACGTTGGCCGTTGGAGGGAAGGACGTCGGTACGGACCTCTCTCTCTCTCTCTCTCTCTCTCTCTCTCTCTCGTTTCGTGTTTCCTGCATCCGACGACGCGCGTGTGCTCGCGCGAGCACGCACTTTGCCTCGAATCGGTCGGCTCGAGTGTAACGGGGGTAGGGAGGAAGGGAGAAAGGGAGGAGAGGCGCGGAAGGTTCCCAGCTTCTTGTAGAAAGTACCACCGGGTACTTACTTACGTACTTTTATCCGCAGGCGTGTGCGTAGCAGCTATGCGAGTACGCACACGAGGTCGTATAAATAAATCCTCCAAGAGAGCTGCCACGCGGTCTGCCCATGAAGCACGATGTCTCGAGTGTGTACCGGCACCGACGTTTGCTCGTAAGTGCGCGCGCGCGCGCGCACACACACACGTACACGCACATACACACGGTCAGACCTAGCTAAACGTCGTGCTAGAAGCTTCTCCTCCTTACGAGAAGACGAGCGAATACTCTCCGGTTAACGCGCGGTTCTTTTCTTTTCCTTTCCTTTCCTTTTCTTTTCTTTTCTTTTCTTTTCTTTCCTTTTCTTTCCTTTTCTTCTCTTCTCTTCTCCACTCTTTTATTTACCCGAGCAGGTGCTCGCGAGTCATGCTCCTTATACCCGTAGAGATATTCTCCTCCATGCGATAGTAGTACTCTCTCCGTATAAGGTTTTCTAGGTTAGGATTCTCTCCTCGTCTCGCGAATACCTAGAACACATGGAAAACAAACCGCTGTAGGGATGGATGGATGGATGGACGGATGGATGGATGGATGGATGGATGGATCGTCTCGCCGATACTCGACGACCGTGTTTCTCGTAGCCATTTATTTTCTTCCTTATTCCCGTAAACCAACTCGAAGTCGTGTAAAATTCCCGCTCCTCCTCCTCCTCCTCCTCCTCCTCCTCCTCCACCTCCTTTTAACCATCCACCACCGGTGGTCTCGCTCGGCGTTTTACAACGCGTCGTTTAACATAACGAATAATGGAAATAAAATGATCGTTTACACGTGTCGTTAGCTTTAAAGAGAATGTCTTTACTTTCGCGACGATTATTCATGCGGTCGTTCGTTCGTTCGTTCGTTCGTTCGTTCGTTCGTTCGGTCGTTCGGTCGACCGGTCGGTCGCGGTTTACGTTAGACGACGAGACGAGAAAGTTCTTTTTATTTTGTTCTCTCTTCCTTTCCCTTCTTCTTTTCTTTTCTCCGAAGGAGATATATTCTTGACGCGAATATCTTAAAAGCGACATTGATCGATCCCTCGAACGTTTATCCCGTACCCGAGAGCGAACATGCTCCTCCCGCCCGTACAACCCTACCTCGCTATCAAAAAGCACGTATTAAATCCTACGAGAGGAGTTTCGCGCCAGCCTAATACCCTCGCCATCGAGAGAAGATGAAGAAGAAGAAGAAGAAGAAGAAGAAGGAGCCGAGCCAACTCGACGATTTATGGATGCACCGACGATCTCGTTACGTTCCCTTGCACCCTCTCTCTCTCCCTCTCTATCATTCTCTCTCTCTCTCTCTCTCTCTCTCTCAAAGTATCGCGCCGGACAGGAAGCGTCCTAACTTCGAAGTCATTAACCGTCGACGGTGTTAAGTCTCGAAGATCGGCCCACGCCATGGTGCCAACGTCAACAACAACAACAATAACGAGTTTTCTGCGGTCCATGAGAGTAGAGAGAAAGAGAGAGAGAAAGAGAGAGAGAGAGAGAGAGAGAGAGAGAGAGAGAGAAGCGAAGATGGGGAGGAAGAGAGAAAGGAAAAGAGGCGTCCTCGGTCGTCCCGAAATAAACGGCGACCGCATACTCGCGTTCGTTCGTTCGTTCGTTCGTTCGTTCGTTCGTTCGGTCGCTCGATCCGACTTTCTTCTCTTCTCGTCTTGGGTTCACCGCCGTCTACTAGCTCATCTTATTCGTCCGCTCGCGCATTTTTGCGCCTCTGCACAGTCGTACCCCTTCTCCCTCCTCTCCCTCCAGCCCACTGTTGAAAGCGCGGCCCGATTTGTGATTTGCAAGAGAGAGATAGAGAGAGAGAGAGAGACCGAGGAACGATCATCGATATCCGACGAGAACGATCGAACCTACTCTCCTCCTCTTCTCCCGTCCTTCTCTCCCTCCCCTCCCCTCCTCTACATGGTGAGATGCGAGGCGACGCGAGTAGAAGAGTTCTTAAACCAGTCGACCGAGGGAGATCGACGTTGTGGAATCGACGAGCTCGTCGCGACGGCACCTTTGCCCAGGAGATTCCCTTAAATGGTCTCTCCTTGGCATCGCCTTTTAGAAACTACCATGGCTTATAGAACTCGTCTTACCATGGACGTGCCGTGCGATGCTATGGCCGTGCTATGCCGTGCTATGCCGTGCTATGCCGTGCCATGCTTTCCGTTTAAGCGACGTGCCTTCTACATTTCTCCTCTCTCTATCTATCTTTCTCTTTCTCTCTTTCTCTCTATGTCTCTCTCTCTCTCTCTCTCTCTCTCTCTCTCCTCGCGAGCTGTTTTCCTTT